>JAGFPH010000136.1:81995-100007 GCA_018207615.1 Philaenus spumarius
TAGGAGGTAAGGTTTTTGAGATATATAACAAACAATATTTATTGATTTAGGGGTTGTTACAACCCTTACAGGCCAAATATTTTAAAATCCGTTCTTATTGTGCCTCTAGTGCCTATAAGCAATATGTGTACCAAATTTCACGTTCCTAGGATGTAAGGTTTTTGAGATATATAACAAACAATATGTATTGTTTTAGGGGTTGTTTCAATCCTTACAGGCCAAATATTTTAAAATCTGTTCTTATTGTGCCTCTAGTGCCTATAAGCAATATGTGTACCAAATTGCACGTTCCTAGGAGGTAAGGTTTTTGAGATATATAACAAACAATATTTATTGATTTAGGGGTTGTTACAACCCTTACAGGCCAAATATTTTAAAATCCGTTGTTATTGTACCTCTAGTGCCTATAAGCAATATGTGTACCAAATTGCACGTTCCTAGGAGGTAAGGTTTTTGAGATTTATAACAAACAATATTAATTGATTTAGGGGTTGTTACAACCCTTACAGGCCAATTATTTTAAAATCCGTTCTTATTGTGCCTCTAGTGCCTAAGAGCAATATTTGTACCAAATTTAAAGTCCCTAGGTGGTATGGTTTTTGAGAAACTGTGGTCAGTCAAAACTACCCCTAAACTACCCCTAAAAATTTGAATATGAAAATGAAATTTCTTTAGTTTTCCTATTTACATCACAAAGTATACACATGCCAAATTTCATCTCTCTAGTTTCATGGGAAGTGGGAGAATTAGTGATGATGAGTGAGTGAGGGCTTTGCCTTTTATATATATAGATAATGTTGTCAATTGTGTGTATCATTGTGATTTCATTTACAGATTAGGTTATTTAGAAGCCAAATCCAAGCTAGGCCATTGGCTATTTCCGCTTGTGGGATGTTTGACATAAACCTAACTACAATATCGGCAGTGAGTATAAGACCAAAGTAAATGGGATACATAATACAATTAAATGGTATTGAGGTATATAAACACTTAGAAGGTAAATAATCTAGTGAAAACGGCAATGCTTCATTGCTTGATTTCATTTTAATGGTAGTTAACCCGTTTCATCACTTTGATGTAAGTAATCGAACTCCAAATGGGGTTTATATCACTTAACATTAAATAGTTTTAGCTTTATAGTTTGTAGGAAGTAAGGTCAATTTATTTGTATCTATAGGACTAGCTACAAAATTTAAAACTCTTTTATTGCAGTGACCATATTCTCTGAACAATCGTGAAACTAATAGGTTTAAATTGTGAAATTTTAGTGAAATTAATGAGTAACACATAGAAAAAGTAAGTGTATGGATTATAATTTCATTTTAAGTGCAGTTATTCCTTTTCATAACTTTGACTTGAGTAATCAAATTGCAAATACTGTAGTTACACAAACCTGTAATTATCTTAGCTTTATTCCAACAACTAAGTAATAATAAAATGCTAGTGTTTGTACACAGGTATTTACAGTCGCTGTCACTCATCTCATCATTGTAGTTCAGCTGTCTGACAGGATCAAGACTTTCTTTCTGCCGAATCAGAAATAATCTCAAAACCAGTGAATTATAACTAGATGTTTGGATTACTGACGTCACCTTGACTCGTTGGAGAGCTGGACAACTTTTGTTGGAAAAAAAAGAAAACCATAATGCTTTTTATTATTCTTATACTTAACATAAAGTATTAGGGTTTTTAGGTAAAAATTAAAATTAATTTGTCCGACCATTATTTATATTGTACCTAACCAACATGTATTGAAGTACAGTATTTCTGATACGAAGTCCAGTTACAGAAACATAAAATAATTTTAAACACTCAGCTGTACCGCTGCAGAGAACTGTTAATATTGTGTAAGTAAATTACGGATTTTAAATCCCAATAACTCTGCTATTATTCAAAACAATTTAGAAATAAAAACAATATAAAAAAATCCTTAAACTTATCTTGTATTCACTTCCAAAATGTGCAAAGAAATCGATCAAGCAGCTGAACCACTGACGTTAGTTGACCTAATTTCTAAAATCAAGTTTGTACGTTTCAGGGTTTAACCAACTATTTGGGAAATTGGTCTACTCACGCAGGCGCTGAATAGCTGCATCTGTGTACGGAATATATTAGTAAAACTTGTTTGCACGTCAACCAGCCCCGGGTCACGTGCTAGTTCGCTCCGCTCGCAGCGAAAAAACCCTTAGCGAGTTTGCACCTCAACCTTGTGGAATCGGATCAGAAGTAAAAATAATGTTTAATACAATTGTGTTCTAAGTAGGAATATGTATGTTTGACTCGGGACAGCGAGAGACGCCAAACCTCTCTTAGTGGGTGCAGGCAAATTCCCCATGCGGAATTTGAAACTTTGTTACTGCGCACATTCCATCGAGCAAATGATGTAAACCTGTTTTATAAATAGATACTTCTTGACTAAGATGTACTTATAACTACAATGAAGTACAAAAGTAAGAACAACTATAAAACACGCAAATTATCCCTCATAACCTTCTTACAGTAATTGTACACTTTTTATTTCTTCACATTCCAGATTTGAAAAAAAGACTTGGGTTATACATCACTACCAAATAGTCATCCTATATTTGTGTTAGGGTATTGTAAACATTAATAAATAATTCAGTTTGTGCAAGTTATTTGATGCAGTAATGCCGTACACTACTTATTTCAGCACACCATGTTTTAACCAATTTCCATAGGAAAAATTACCTATTGCAGTGATTCTAAGAATGTTTTGGAGTGTAATTAAAAATGTTATATATTTTATATAAATGTACATATGTGTTCACACTGCCGCATTTTACGTGATATTTTAGTATACAAGTTGGTTTTCTAATAATACAGTCAATTTATCTCAAAAGAGCCTCTAGCGGGAAAGTTTTGTAGTTTTGATTTTTTGCATTTCATATGTTTTTTTGGGGTTTGCTTATACAAATTCTTGACGCAACATTGGAAAAAATTCAAAAACAAAAGGTAAAAATCTCATTCGAGCGATTTTTCTCTTACAACTTGAAAACAATAAACTTTTTATAAATAACCTTCCTAATCAAAACAAAAGTACATACTATTTCCTACAAATTTTACTATTTATGTTTTCTTCTCCGACGAACCGTTCGGGCTCAAGCGCTAGTTGAAAATTGTCGTATTTCAAAAACGTACTTTTTGATTCCAAAACTCGAATTTATTATTAAAGACTATAATTTTCTCAAGTTGAATACAACGTAGCCTGGTGTTGACTGTACCGCCATATACGGTAATAAAAACACATCAGTTAAAACAAACAACAAATTTAACGTACCACGTTTTTAAAACGAATTAAAAAGTATAAAATTATTTTTTCCCTCGCCATACAGATTCCTAACCACTTAAAGATTGTTCTGAAAATTACAATTTTAACGATAATGTGGTACGCTTGCAATGGTTAGTTTACGCATGAATAGTTCACCTAAGTCTCTAGCAATTTTATTTACTGCAAATGATATGAACTTTTCTGTGAGTTTTCTACAGTACTTACTATTATATTTGACTATAGCATCCCCCTCCCCCAGTTCGGGCATTTTTTCTACAAAACATACTTTTATTTCTCCTTGAGATATGATCATAAGTTGTTATTTTCACACCACCCCACTTGTATCGGGGCTATCCACCTCCAAAAACCCTCTAACGAGAACGGATTTTATAATAATGTAATATAATATAATATTATAAAATGTAATAATTTTTCAAGATTTTTCTTCGTAATTTCAACTTTTTTGTAACTTAATTTTTATAATTTTGGATTTTGAATCGAACATTATTATATGTATTTTTTTTTTTTTATTACCTTCACCTTTACATAGTATACGATCTAAATAAGATGCATGCAGAGAACTGAAAGGAATTTACTAATTGACACCCTTTAATAATAAACTAAAGTTTAGGAGTGAAAAGTGGGGTTTTGGGGAGACAACCGAAATACGCCAATTTTCAAATAACACTCGAGCCCCAACGGTTCGTCGGAGAAAAACTTATGGAATGTAAATTGTAGGCAATTTTATGTAATTTATCTTTAAATACGGAGGTTATTTACGAAAATTTTATAGTTTTTGAGTTACAAGCAAAAAAAAGTACAAAACATGAGATTTTCTACATGTTTTCGCATTTTCTTATCAATGTTGCGTCACGAAATTTCGTAGGCAAACCTCAGATTCAGATTCAGCATCCCAAAAAACATAAAAAAAGGAAAAAACAAAACAACCCTAAAACATTCTTGCTAAAAACACAATTTGACATAATAAGTCGTTCGGACGAATTCGTTAAATACGAAAATTTAAAGGTATATACTTATGAAATAGTAATTCTAACTTTTCGGTAAGATTTTTGTTTAAGGGTAGACCTGATGATTCTTTTAACCTTTATCATAACTGCCGTTACAAAATATACGAAGTATTTAGATTTTTACATTTAACATTATTTACCAACTTAAATTTGATGTTGTTACTAATCCTACACCTTTATTATAAAGAAAACATAACATATGTGAATAGAAGGTTCCAACAGGTTGGTAAGTAAATGTCTAAATCAAATTGCTACTTTTACGATAAAGGCTAACAGAAGTTATAATAAAAATTAAAAAGAACCAGCATAAACAGCTTACTTATAAAAACCGACCTTGTGAAATCAGCTGTTAATTTAAATACTATTAAGAAAATATCCTAACTGAATTTTAGAGGTGTTGGAGTAAAGAGCTGAGTGGGTCTCATTCGTGCAAAGGACGTAAACCTTTAATCAACTAAGCTGTATATTTTTAAGGACAAATACATAATTTTTCAGACTATATTTTTAAATTATTTAGAAATTTCAATATTTCTCCTCCGTGTTGATCCATAGACATTGTTAACATAACTTTTCTAACCAATTCAAATTCTATAACACGTGGATACTAATTCAATTTTTAGAACCAATACGATGTACGTGGTTAACATAAAAGCAGTTGATTTCAATCTGACATTGTAGATTATTTTTGATTAAAATTAAGATAAAGAATTGAAAATTTAAATAAATACTAGTTATGCTATTAAAAAACAATAATAAAAGATTTAATCAAGAACATTTACCAAAAAACCAACAACCGACATTCAGATACAGTTTATAAAAGAACTTGTTGAATTAAAAGATTGGTTTTACTCTGATAAGATCTTGGCCAGTGGAATCTGCATCGAAACAGGACACTGAAGTCAAATAGAAGTGGCCAAGTGTGTTCTCGAACAACCCTTGGGAAATCTGTTGGTAAATGAAAAGAACGGAAACATGATTGCATAGTTATAAACACAATGCGGATACGGAATACAGAAAATGAACCTTGTAGCAGACAAACTATTTCTTACATTTGTAGGATAATATCTGTCGTATTAAATGCAATATTAATTGAAGTTAAAGTATAAAGTGGAATGTATAATATATTCTTGCAATTACCAGAGCCTCAATAGATAAACAAAAATATAAATACAGTAATATAAACTGATATAAAAACGGGTGTGTTACTTATTGTTTTATTTATTCGAAAACAATTTAACAGCTGATTTCGTCAATCAGCTGTAGCACTACAACAACTATGTGAACCGTTTAAAGGTTATGTTTACAACTTTTAGGTTATATTGTGTGCTATATCCAGTATAAATCTGATTCTTTCTGTAGGGTCGGCCAACTGATACTTTAAAAATATTCAAATTTCAAAAGTGTATCTCATGTTTTTTGTCAAACCAGGCAAGGGTAATAAAACATGGTGCGAGTCATTTATTCTGAAAATTAAACGTCCATCAATTGTATATGGACGACTAATATTAGCTCAATAAACGGTACCAGGAACTGGCACATACTTTCTCAAAAACATATTTAAATTATTAAACAGATTCACAGTGACTTCATTATTGTAGGAGGGGTAGGAGAGGTGTTTTTAAACTAGGAGATTAACTAATAAATATTATTATTATTAGGTAAAGATAAAACTATTCGATCGATTTCGAACAAATTTGCACCAAACACGTCAATTAGGCCTGTATAGATGCACGAAAATAGGTTTTGAACAATTTTGTAAAACAACCCCCTTTATGGCCAAAAAACCCCCAAAAATCAGTTATTATTATTTTTATTAGCTAAATGAGAATTTTTAGAAAGATGCGGTATTTTGCATATGGTAGGTCACATTAAAGGCTACAAATAAGCCAAATTTTATCAAAATCGTTAGAGCCGTTTTTTATAAAAAAATAATAACTGATTTTTTTGGAGGTTTTCTTGCCAAAATGGGGGTTGTTTTTCCAAAATTTTCAAACCCGTTTTACGTGCATCTATACAGGCCTACTTGACATTTCTGGTGCAAATTTGTTTGAAATCGATCGAACAGTTTTCGCTCTAGCTTTGTATACATACAGACAGACATTTTATAAAAACCACTTTTTTGGACTTAGGGGGTCCCAAAACGGATATTTCCACAAAAATCTCAACATCGATTTTTTTTTGAGATCACTATACTTTAGGTAAATAGGATACCCCGAGTCGAAAAAAGTGGTTTTTACAAAATCTCAATCTGTCTGCCTGTACATATGTCTGTCTGTCTGTATGTATACAAAGCTAGAGAGAAAACTATTCGACTGATTTCGAACAAATTTGCACAAAACATATCAATTAGCCCTGTATAGATGCACGAAAAAAAAGATTTGAACATTTTTCAAAAACAACCCCCTTTTTAGCAAAAAAAAACCCAAAAAAAGTTATTATTTTTTTATAAAAAAAACGGCACTAACGATTTTTATAAAATTTGGTAACCCTTAACCCTATCATAAGCAAAAAACCCGCATTTTTCTAAAAATTCTCGTTTATCTAATAATAATAATATTTATTAGTTGCTCTCTTACTTTAATTTATCCCTTCTCCTACTTGAACACAATTATGAAGTCGCAGTGAATCTATTTAAAAATTTAAATATGTTTGTGAGAAACTATGTGCCAGTTTCTGGTACCGTTTTTGTTTTTTGTTTTTTTTTTCAAATATTTTTATTAGTTTTTTAAATAAAAAAATACTTTTCTTGACTTATCGAATATATTTTTTAACATCAGATACTCAGTATATGTGTACTTTTGCGCTCTACAATTCTTATAGGATAAGTTTTTTTTCTGTAGGATGGATAATTTTTTAATTATTTGTGAAAAGTTTGATGTTTTTGTGGTTCACGTCTGAAGGAGAAATGGGACAAATCCTAACTTCTTTTACTTATATGTAAAACAAAAAGGTTGAAACGATTTCCAGCTTTCCAGTAATTATTTCCTGGCAAAGTTATATTATTTATTACTTGCCTAATGTTATTTTAATGACTTATTTTCGTTTTTGATTACCTGCTTCCTTGGAAGGATTGTTCACTAAGTAAACCCGCATTTGCAAGTTTCACTAAATACTTGCCAACAGTATCCCAAACTTTACTCGGTACTTAAAGGCTTGATTCAGAGATATTCCAATAGCGCTTAAACGTGATGCGGGTGCTTTACCGGATGTCAAATATCCGGCTGGGTTTCTCCTCTTTTAATAAAGCAATATTTGACCTCAAATTTTATGGGGTTGTCACCATAAAACAATTGTAATAACACCAGAACTTTTCCAATGCGCAAACTTTAAATTTTCTAAACGGAAACCCACATTTTACGTTTTCATCCTGTATACACAAACTAGAGGGATCCGCTTCCCGCTTCAGTGGTCAAAACCCGCGGCGAAGCAAATGCAAACCGATTATTGCATAGTATGATATTGGTCAGGACAGAGATTTTTTATTTTTATATAGAAGAGAGGAAATGTTCCAGTTATAAAATATTACCAAAACGTGATACGGTAAAGTAGCATTTCAAACTGGTCAAATAGACCTGGTAAGAAATAAAGTTGGCCTAATTTTAATAGTGATAGGTGTTTGAATTATAGTAAGCCTTTTTCTTGTTTCTGTATACTGTTATCTAAATTTAAAAAACAGTTGGTTGCGAATGATAATTACCTGATTCTTAATTTGAAAAGTCGATTGCTACGCGGTAATACATGCTTTCAAGAAACGTGTGTTGGTTCAGTAAAGGCCTAACCTAAAATTGTGTTAATCTTATGATCTGAATCAGCTGTTTTATTTGTAATATGTAACAACAGATGTTTGAATTATAATATAGTAAGCAGTTTTAATAGATATTTTCTTTGGGTTTATTATTATGTTGTTAGCCTAAACAAGCTGTTTGTCTTTTTTAATTATTATTATCGAGCGAAGCGAGGTCTCCGTTTTTGCTGGACCGTTCGACATTTTGTCTGTACGTCTGCTGTCTCACAATTACGGTCAAACGCCTAGACCGATTGTCATGATTTTTTGTATGAATGTTCCTTATTCCTAGGGCGAGCGAGGTATATATATAGTTTTTTTTTAATTTTCATTTTAACCCCTTGAATATAATAAAAATGTCGGCTGCACCGTTTCTCTCAGTGTAAGCTTTTTTCCAAAGCCAGTTTGTGGCTTCACCGTAAGTCGAATTGAAAAACTTATAAGAATTTGCGAGTAGCAAATTTGATGTTCTACAAGATTGATTTCTTGATTTTTTCCCGTATCTCTAACGGTAAGCTCACAAAATGGCCGCAAACTTCAAATTTGTTAAAAATCGTCCAATTTTTTTTTATTTTGACAATGTTTTTATACGTTTACTCTTTAGATATCTTCATAAACCCTTATAAATTTATGGAGAAAGAGAGAGAGAGAGAGCTACCTGCTGTCTTGCTCTTTCCTGCGCTACGTCCATGTGGCCGCTGTGACTGAGTGAGTTGTGGTTACTTCCTTACTGACACACTATTTTTAACCTAAGATCAAAACCACATTTTGTTACTTCAACGAGCGAGGTCTACTGTTCACAGAACTACTACTTAAAGGCTTGGATAAGAGTAGCTTCAAAACAGGATTAGAATGCCTAAATGAAGTACCTACATATTCTTTGTACCATTGCATCAGAAAGGTTTATACTTATTGTTTTATTTATTAGATATGTAAGTTTATAATAGTGTTTAAGTTCTATTTTGAATTGTTTTCTGTAATTAGTATTTTAGTTTTATTTATTATTTTTTTTAATGTTATTATAATTATGCTTTCGTGATTGTGATAGTGTACAAGGAAAATACAAAAAACATTTACAGATTTTCATTTCACGTTAACTTACTTGAATAAATTAATTACATTTTGTAAAATATACAGTACTTAACACCAATATTAGGTGATTTATATTACAAAATACAATTAAGTTTAATAAATTTCGTGGAATGAAAACAATATGTATTGGAGTTTTCCTTATAAAGTACAAATTTATTCAATTTAAATGGCTGCCGCAGCCTGGATTCTGTTGAATTAATCAAACGGACGGGAATTAATGGCGTCTGTTTAGAGTCTGCACCAGGACGTTGCAGTGATAGTACAATCAGTTTTGTTTTATAAAGTGGGCAAATTAATCTGCAAGTAATCAGACTCTGGTTTGATTAATATTTTTTTACTTTGAATTTAGTTTCAAACGGTTCATCGTGTTATATGCATGTTCCATTTATTGGAATTTATATGCAGAATTTATTGGAGTTGATCAGGAATATAGGGTTTCCACTGGTCTAGTAGAGGTATCGCATCAATTACAACACATTTTCCATTAATGTATGTGTACAGTAGCCGTGTCCGATTGCTATTAATATATAAAATATTAATTAGGTACTTGCCTTAGCAATCACTTAAGGAGAATCGCTTGATACTTATGCGTAGTGCGAGAACAAACAAATAAAGAGAGAATAATATCTACTCTCACGGCACAGACAGTCTACGCGCATGTGTCACGTGTACCGTCTTAATACGTAGCATAGGGAACCAGTAGACACCAGTATTATAGTGTACATTCACTGAACAAGTTTTAATATTTATTTAATTTTTACCTTCTCACTATACTATAGTACGGTATATAGAAAGTATAGTGATCGCAAAAAAAATCGATGTTGAGATTTTTGTGGAAATATCCGTTTTGGGACCCCCTGAGTCCAAAAGAGTGGTTCTTACAAAATGTCTATCTGTAAGCCTGTATGTCTGTATGAATACAAAGCTAGAGCGAAAACTATTCGATCGATTTCAAGGAAATTTGCACCAGACATTTCAAGTAGGCCTGTATATATATATATAGATCAGTTATTATTTTTTTTATAAAAAAAAACGGCTATAACGATTTTGAAAAAATTTGAATTATTTGTATTTAATGTACCCTACCATATGCAAATAACCGCATCTTTCTAAAAATTCTCGTTAAGCTAATAATAACTGATTTTTGGGGTTTTTTGGACATAAAGGGGGTTGCTTTTCAAAAAATTTCAAACCCTTTTTTCGTGCATTTATACAGGCCTAATTGATGTGTTTGGAGCAAATTTGTTCGAAATCAATCGAATAGTTTTCACTCTAGACAATAATAATAATATTTATTAGTTAATCTCCTACTTTAATAAATCACCTCTTCTACCCCACTTACAATTATGAAGTCACAATGAATCTGTTTCATAATTTGATTGTGATTTGAATATGTGCCAGTTCCTGTTACCGTTTATTTTCGTAGTATTACAGCTAATAGGCCAAATCAGCTGTTATATGATTCAATCGGAGTTTATTGTTTACTTTCGTTCTTCAAAAGAAACTACTTAGACCAACCAAACAGTAAACTTTATCCGAGTCTATAAATTATATACAATTGTATTATACTTCTCAACAAACTGTATTTTTTAACTTCCCGCTAAAAGAAAATTGAAAATTTTCTAAAATCGGGAAGTTATTGGTTTCACCCCGTTTTTCGAAAATCGAGTATTCATCAGATCTCGACGTTTTGAGGTCCTAGGAATCTCCTGACCACTCCCGAGAGGGTGTCACCCTGTCTGTATGTGTGTGTGTGTGTGTGTGTGTGTATGTAAGTATGTGACCCGCTTATAACTTTTGAACGGCTTAACCGATTGGATCCTACCAAACGGCGTTCTAAAGAGTTCCATCAAACTTAGATTTCCTGAAAATTTCAACTAATTCGGACCGGTAGGTTCTGAGAAATTTCGAAAAAAAAATCTGAAATAAAAAATTTTCAAATCAGGTTTTTTGGAATAACTTTTAAACGGCTTTACCGATCAATTCCAAAATCTAATCAGCTTTTAACCTTTAAAAGCGACGTCGATCGCTACCAGTCCGATCAAAATCGGTTAATTCGTTCGTGAGATAGCGTGAACGAAAAAAATAAAAAAAGTGTTTTTTCTCAATTTCTCCGAAATGTTTCATCAGAAAAATTTTTTTTGTCGATTCTTTCAATGGACTCGAAAAACTGCATCGATTGCCGCAAATCGCATAAAAATTGGTTGATTCATTCGAGAGATATCGTGAACGAAAGAAAATAAAAAAAAAGTGTTTTTCCTCAATTTCTCCGAAACTTTTCATCTGAAAATTTTTTTTTTCAGGTCAGGTAATTGCAAACAAAAACAAAGAAAAAGGCATTGGAATAATTCAATCAACTATTAGTATTATTACAATTTTGACAACTTTATTTTTACTAGGAATAGGCCTATTTGGCCACTTTTAAATACTAATTTATCGTATCAAATTTTCGTCATATTTGACAACTTGAAAATTGCCTCTCTTTTATATAAAAATACAAAATTTCTGTCCTAATCAATCTTCCTTCCCGTGAAAATATGATAGTATACAATAATCTGTTTGAATTTGCTTCGCCGTGAGGGTTTTTGTAAGAAGCGAGCAGGTGGCGGGGCCCTCTAAATGTTTGTCCAATACACCGTTAAAGATTGATTTCTGTTACATGAAAGGATGTCACATAATGGGTTCATCGATTTGTTTAGGGGAGAGAAAGATGCTTTATTCCACCCTTCGCAGTGATCATTCAAAAGAATGACGAGCGAACTCATTAGCCCCAAAGTTTACCAAAGTTCCAAACACCCCTATGCTCTAGGCTGTGTAAGCGCTGTTGGTAATATCAAAGTGTAAATAACAGAATCAAAACTCCGTGGATAACACCTCAAAATGTGTTAACTATACAAAGAAAAACGACAACGTAATAATTGCACACTATTCACTTAACAAGCAAGGGAAATTAACTAAATTAGAAATGAAAATAATTCCTTCACGCAGCTGGTCCGCTGACAAATGTTGGGCGAATTTCCAAAATTAAATTTATATGTTTTAGGGTTTCAACCAACTATTTGCGAAATTGGTCTACGCACGAAGGCGCAGCTGCCGGCGAGTACGAAATATGTTTTGCCTCAAAAATAATGAAAAGATAATCTACAAAGGAGAAAACATAATTAAAAAATTAGATTTAAAATAAATTGTTCCCCCCTTAGTAAACCAAGCAATAAAGTATAAAGCTGAATATTAATTAATTTTATATTAATGACAAATTCAAGTATAAAATTTAACGTTTTTTTATAAGTTTGAGAAGTAAACCACTAACCAAGCCTACTAAAAATTCTGCTTGTCTAATAATCTATTCTAACTGTATTGTTAACAGTTACATCAAGATTATAGAGATATTTTTATAACTACGGTACTCTAAGTGCATACTGTATATAACTTGATGTCACGTTTAACTCGAAGAAAAGTTATAAAAGCAAACATCGAAGCCTCGCATTGTAGACGTGACTTGCAGTTCGTGACTTTCAAGAATATTTATTCAACTTGTTATCACCTGGAAAATGTAACGTTTTCTTGCAGTTTTGAATTGATGACGGAATTTATTTGTCTGAAGTGTTTTTGAATAAATGCATTTTTACAAGCTAATGTTCTTCTCCGATAACGGATTGAAGGTTATAACAATTATTATTATTTTTTTTTTTTTTTTTTTTCCCGCTTACACACTTCCTCAGCAATTAATTAATTAAATTACAAGTGAAAAAATCGACCACGTAGCTTTACCGCTGACGTGAGTTGAGCAAATTTCCAAAATTAAGTTTATATGCCTAAGTTTTAGGGCTTCAACCAACTAATAGGTCTACTCACGAAGGCGTTGAACAGCTGTCTGTGTGTACGCAATATATTAGTAGAATTTGTTTCCTCCTAGTGGCCTCGCGAGTTTGCACCACTTGGCTTCGATCCGGGTACTTTTATGGCATTTTACGTTTTGGTCGATTTTGGGCGAACCAAGCGAGCTAAAAGGTCTCGTAAAAAACAAAATGTGCAGAACAACATCTTACATTTATATTTTTAGAAAAAAACTCTAAAAAAAATCCATTCTCGTAGTAAAAATCTAAAAAAATAGTTACTTCCGGTTGTTGGTTTTTTTTTTGGCTAACGAACTCGTCCGAGCCACTGTATATGAATTTTAATAACACCCCAAAACGTGTTCTGGGGACCATGATCGGTGCTCATTTGCTACTCCCGACCTTGGGTCTCACCATTAGGGCCACTGCAATAGCTCATTTTTCCTATTGAAATTCGCTAAAAACATAGACCAAGACCGGGAGTTGAACCCGGGACCTTCACGTTTCCGTCGTGATGCTCTGCCATCTGAGCTACCCTGATATCTACCGATATTGGTCGATGTTATCACTCACTTGTACGGTTTTTACTGCAATTATTGAATTAATAATAATTACTGTTATAACAATAATTGTTAACAGGTAGGCTATAACGTTACCTGATTTGTCCGTCTCCAATCCTTAAACCCTGCTAATCACTAAAATGTATAGGACAAATAGTTTTGTTTTACTTTGTCGATTTTACTACAGTGATATCAGCAATATAAATGTAAAACTCGCTTCTCACACCCCTGCGGCACGTCGCAATGAAACAGATTACAGTATTGTATAATCTGGTATTTTCACTGAAACGACGATTGATTGGGACAGAGGCACTTGGATGTGGGTAGGCAGAGGGTGGGTGCGTTATCCTGGATTCTGACGCGTTTTTATGTATAGATCTATTTTATTTTGTAAAATTTCTAACAAGAATGTTTCTTCTCGTGTCACGCCAAGTTCACAAAATCTCTCAGTTTGTCTGTAATTTTACATTTAACAAAATTTTCAATATGAACCGTAAATATTTCCGGGGTAAAAAGTAGCCTAGATTAGTCATTGAAGAGACCTCCACATGCAAACGAAAGGTTAGTCAAAATTGGTTTAGTCGTTACGGAGATTAGCACGGACAAACAGACAGACACAAATTTAACATGCATGTTTAGTTTGCTTACGTGTGGATAACCTTATGAGCTTAGAAAATAAACGGTATCAGTTAACTGACACAAACTTTCTCCCAACTTACTGTAGTCAAAATAATATTGTTTTTAATCATTTTATTTAATACTTTTTAGAACAAAACAAGAAAATAATATTCTACCTACGTCAATCGTACAAAAAAATTATTGTCCCAGGCGGGATTTGATCGCGCGACCTTTGAATTACTGGCCGTGCTCGCTACCGTGGTGCTACCCCGTGCGGCCGCTGCCGCGATGCTAGATTGACAACACAAACTTGTTTATTTTTAAACATTTCCCCATAGTTATAAAACGCCAAAGTTTTGATAAAAGCGGGTGGTGTCATTTTGTTTGGCATCTTAAGCACTATAAATAGGCCTACTGAAAATTTCATCAAAATCGTAAGAGCCGTTTTTGAGAAATTTGCATTTTTGTAGTTTTTTATGGGTTTTTAGGGGTAAAAACTCTTAAAAATTAAAAATTCCAAAAAATGAAAAAATGCCTGAAGATATTAGGGTTTAGTACCTACATACCAAATTTCATGAAAATCGGACCAATAATGTCCTCTCTGGTCGTGTATACATACAGACAGACTGACAGACAGACACCACTCTAAAAACACTTTTTTGGGTTCAGGGAGCACCAAAACAAAAAATTCCACTAAAAATATTTTTGGGTTCAGGGAGCACCAACACCGATAATTGCACTAAACAATTTTTTGGGGTTCTGGGAGCACCAAAACAGATAATTCAACTGAAAATTCAAATTTGAACATTTTTACGAAAACAATACTTTCTCCATATACTACGTATAGGGTGGAGAAAGTAAAAGGATTTATTTCCAAAGAACATACACTTCAATGTTATTTAAATGTAGCCTATACGTATAAGATAACGCTTCCGAGTTGCGTTAAATAAATAAACAGACATCAAAATTTAACAAGGGCGTGATGCCGTTTTTTGTCCAGGAGTGTTCTATTTTGATTCGGAGTTCTTGTTTTGTGTAATTAAATGTGTTACGCATAACATACGTGTGTCATTGTACAGTTATACATTGTTATATAGCATACTTTGTGTTGTTAATTATTTGCGTAATATATTGTTAATATATACAGTATATAGTATAAGCGGCTTTAGTACTGACTGAATGAGTTCAGAGCAAAAACTACTTAAGATACAAATACGAAAATTTAAAGGTATATTCTCGTGGGTTTAAAAAAAGACGCAGACTAAGAAAGGATTTTGCTAAATTTGTATTTGAAAACAACAAAAAAGTGAAAATTCAGAGGTTCGGATCAAAAGCTTAACAACACATGTTTGTTTGCATTCGTTACCATAGCAACCAACTTAGCCAACTTAAAATCACTTTAATATTGTTTACGTCCAACACCTTGTTTAGGTTAGATAAGCAAACACAAACAAAAATCAACTAGAATTGCTTACGTGATAGAATAAAACTTGAACACAGCGTCTCAGAACTAATACGTTAACAACTCAAACGCGTTTCAACGACAAAGTCGCCATCTTCAGTGATGCACGAGCTACAATAGTCAAACTATAACTATATTATGCTTACCAGAGAAATACTTACTATATTATTATTCAATTGAAACATCTGTTGTTACGTATTTCTTTAAAACCCAGCTGATTTTAATAAAAAACTTAACATAATTTTAGGTTAGACCTACAATGAACTAAAACACGTTTTTTGCAAAACATTTTTTAAACTTGGAATCAATAATTATTCTTCAAAAGTAACAGTTTTTTTTTTATATATTAGGTAAAAGCAAAAAGGCTTACTGTATTATAAGTCAAACATCTGGTGTTACATATCATATTGTTTCCTTTATTTATTAATATCAATATTTGTTTGAAATGTTGATTATTTAAGTATTAATGGTGAAATTACAACACATTCATAATTACTGAGGTTGTTTGTGTGTATTTCGATCTCTGTCACTACTCAATAGTAATTTCCGTGAAAATATCAGAGTATACAATGATCTGTTTGCATTGGCTTCGGAATGGGTCACCGCCAGGATAGGTGAGCGAAGCGAGTCTATATATGTACGAAGCTTTGTACAGCCTGAACGACTGACATATAAACTAATATTTATTTAAATACTATTCAAGGGATGTGAACAAAGACAAGCGTATACTTTACAGGGTATTTTGTTTTATAATAATGGCATCACTGCCGAAATAAAGTATAAACTTAGGCGTGTTTCTTTATTGTAACGGCACCGTAAGGACAAATTAAACTGGGACGTTGCCAAAAATATTGATCCATGTTCGACATTAAACCTTTATAAAGAAGCTGTAGCAACAGTAAGAGAAGGTTAACTTCAAAGATAAAGTGAACTGACGGAATCTTGTAAGAAATATGCATAACTGATTACTGAAACATCTGCATAGTATAAGGCTTGAATAATTCATAATCGTGGCTTGTTTTCGTCTTAAAATATTCAATTTGGAGGAGTCTTAGGGTTGCAAATTAAAGAATTTTAATTTTAAATATTTTCGTGTAGTCTCTGCAAAGACAAATATGTTTTCCGCTGATTATGTCGAAATTTATAAATCTACATCGCGCGTAAATAAATCAACATGGCTAAGTTAGTTTTAAATAAATTAATACATTATACGGTAAACTCCCGTTTATCCGGACACCTCCCTGAAGCGGGTAACTCACGTAGACTCCCGGCGTCTCAGACGGCAAACTTTTGGAATCTCGGAGGCCGGACGTCTTGAAAAAGTCCCCGTGAATAGGGTGTTGACGTCAGACGCCGGATGCCAAATCTAGAGGGGGGAAACGTCTAGATGAGTGGGGGAGAGAATCCGAGTGCTAGACGTCTGAGAGAGTTTGTTTCAGTCTTACAGTCTTACCAGTTTAGTCTACCATACTACTCCTTGTAAAAAAGTTATTTTTTAACCTGCATTTTTGAATTGAGTTTATAGACATTTAAACCTTCCTGTAAGATTATTCCAATAATGCATGGGAAGGTTTAGTAAAAGTTACTAAAAAATCAATCCAAATTCGGATAGTTCTTGGGCGAAGATAAAGGTGCACACCACGAGGGGATCGTTCCGCAAAGAAATTTAAAGAGTAGCGACATGTTCGAAGAGCGGGGCAGGTACGGATGCATTTTATAAACCCAAGTTGTGGTACTATGAGTACCAGATTTTTACAAAAAACGAGGAAATTCGAAGCAACACCTTCAAGCAACATTAAGGACGACAGAAATAAAGTGAATAATAATACACGCAATTTAAATAGTTACGTCTAATGGGTGAACTGGGGGGTAACAGCCTCTTTACAATAAAAATAAATTATTATACTTCCCATGGTAGACACCTTTGTTTCATAAGTGGTAATCTGTTTGCGTTTGCTTCACCGCGGGGGTTGGCGAGCGAAAAGAACAGAGGGTGGAGCCCTCTGGTGTGTTAAAAAACAAAATCAATTTATAGATGAAGTTATATGAAAAAAAGCTCAAAATTTGTTTTCTGGCGGAATTTGGATTCTGACAACATTTTTTTTCTCGAAGGTATGGCCCTATTAAAGTTTTATAACCCTTTCCACAATATTCGGTCACAGTGAATTTCTAAAGCAACCAGTAGCGCCCGCTTGGGTCGACGGGAGAAAGGTACAGGCGTATACGTTCTGTTTGAACTTGATAAGTTTGTTTGGATTCTGGTTCGTAATAATGTGGGCTCATGTTATATCAGTTATTAGAGACCTGTTATACAGGGATGTCAGTGTTTTAAAGAATCCATAT
>JAGFPH010000136.1:116724-139837 GCA_018207615.1 Philaenus spumarius
TGGGTTTAAAATATTATTGTTATCATTATTATTCTGTAGTTTAAGAAATTTCAATGTGTTATTGCAATCTTTATTATTTTTTAATTTAAGTAGATTAAGATGTTATTGTAAACAATCTTGTTCTATAATTAAAGTAGTTTCAATATGTTATTGTAATCATTATTGTTCTGTTATTTAAGTAGTTATAAGATAGTATTGTAAAGTGTGTCATTTTTTTTTTTCATTTCCAAGGACAGGGCCAAGTAACGTTAGCCACTGTTACCTCGCATGTTCAAAATGTCCTCACTATGATAATTCGATCTTTCTGATGAAAGGAGGTGGAGAATATGTCATAGTTTAGTTTAAAAAACATTTTGTTAGCGTAAGTTTAGCTTTATTACCCTGCGATGATGGTAACTCGGTTACTGCAATGAACATCAGAGAACAATAATTACATAATAAATTTACTCGTGTACGTATGTTGTAGACTCAGTGTTTATTATAATTTTGTTTTAATTCACCACAGTGCTTACTGAACATCCAGTGTTTATTACCTTCATCCATAAACAATAACTGACGGACTACAGTCTATTTATTGTCTCTGTTGAAACAATGTCTGTGTGAACTTTGGGGTAAGACTACTTACGTTCTTTCATACGGTAATGTTTATTTAAATTTGAACACACTAGATTCAAAACCAAAATTATATTATAAACTCTGACCACACTTTACTAAATATTCCAGAAAAAGTAACAAACATTGATTGGAAAACATGTGTTGTAATCAGTCGTAACACAACATTGTACACCATCCTATATCAATTTCAGAATATAAATATGTTATTTATTGTTACGCATAATAAATTACAACAAACTGGGACATCTTCACAACGATCGCAATGCATTGTTGTTCATGCAATGTATTGTTCATCCGAGCACTGTTGTTACCGATCCCTTTGAAGGTTTAGTTTGGAGGGCACCCAAGGGTAGCTGGAGACGGTGCTGTCCTCAACGTTCTCTTCAAAGTCTGGAAGCGGTTCCTTGGTATCGGATAACTTCAGCGCACTCTCTGCTCGGATGGTATGCACTGGGAGCATCTGGAACAAACACGGCCAGTGAAATTAGCCTAAAATGTATTCGTGAAGTCCACGACTCAAGACTAGAAACAGTTTCGCCGAATCCTCACAGATTAGGTTTGTTGGCAGAAAAAGGGTTTTCAATCATTAAAAGAAATAATTATTGGAAGCGGCAAATCGTGTGTGTTAAGCGAGTATCAAGATTAAAATTTCAAAACTCTGATACATGTTGTTCGATCTTAAACCCCAATATGTGGTAACTAAAAGCTGCGGTATGTAGGTTTTTATGTGCATATATATTTTACTAACGGAACATTTCTTTCAAAGACACTTTAAGGACGTGTTATACTGGTGAAAATAAAGAAACATGTTCATATACAGAGAGGTGTTATAAGTTTAACGTGTGTATCTGTCCACGGCACCGTAGCTCCCAAATTGATGAACCGATTTTTATTTAGTTTTTTTTTTTTTAAGGAGACTTGATCGAGTTTTCTTAGCTATAATTGAAGAAAATTTGTTCAGCCGTTCAGGTGTTTTTGAAAATTTTTATTTACACTGGTTACCATAGCAACCAACTTAGTGTTTAGATAAAATAAAATTTGAACACAAAATCTCACAATAAATACGTTAAATCCCCAGTGATGCACGGACTACAGTAACCAAACTATAACTGACCCCCCCCCCCCCCCAGCTATAGTTTGGTTACTGTAGCCCGTGCATCACTGAGGATGGCGACATTGTCGTTGAAACGCGTTTGAGGTTAGTAAATGTATTTATTGTGAGATTTTGTGTTCAGGTTTTATTTTATCTAAGTTACTTTACCACAAGTCAAGGTCATTAGTTGTTTATTAACTTAGTGTGTGTTTTTATAAAATACTTACAGTCGTGGTCATAAAAATTGCATCACTTAAAATAATGAAGTACCTCCAATGAATACTTAAATGTAACATTTTAAGTATTTATTGGTATCTCCTTAAACCAATGTTGTTCTTACCTTTTGATATTTTTAAAATGATTTGTAAAGGGAAAGAGTCTGAAAATTATTGTAATTTTTTTCATAAATGTAAAAACGTTTCGTAATTTAGTTATAAATATAAAAATATTTATCAATTTCAAATTTCTTATTTTGAAAACACCAGTTTTTATGTTCTTACCACAAGACTGCTAACAAAACTAGGCCTGTTTTGAATAGTAATTTAGGAATATATTCTTTGCAAAAAATGGCATATAATAATAAGAAAGTGTAGAGGATAAGAAAGTGTAGAAAATAAATAAAAGAATTGAACTGAATACTTGTAAATTATCATTACAAATTTCATAAAAGTATTTGACTTAGCTTTACTTGAATTACAAAATGAGATGAAACAAATGAAACCTCTTGGCGATAAAGGACATACAAAAAATGACCGTTGGACACCGTGGGAAGTGTTGGTACATGGGTTGAGAATAAAGTTGAGATCACTATCACGACGTTTTAACATCTTTTGTTTTCATTATTTCTAATATTGGAATATGATATGGAAGTTATGGAACTGTAAATACATTGTTAAGTTTCAGTTATTTAAGTATGTAAATATTTAATTGTATGTAGTCCCTCTATAACGCGATATTTTTAGCTATCTTACGCATTATTAACCTAAATAAAACACATTCCTCTAAAAGAAAATCTTTAGCAGTTAAAGCTCAAGAAAAGAAAAAAACGAGAACTAGAAATCCCGGAATTGCGGGAATTGTAAATAATGTTTCGCTGGCTAAACCTTGTGCTTACTTCCTTACTGGCGCACTATTTTTAACCTAAGCTCAAAACCACATTTGTTATTTCAACGAGCGAGGTCTACTGTTCACAGAACTACTAGTATTTACCAATAGATATTAAAATTATAATAAAGTAAGCCTTTCTCGAAGATTTTCAAGAAACCTGTGATGGTTCAGTACTGAAGTGAAAACTGTCATGAATACAAATCGTTGGTTAAAGACTATATAATAGACAATCATGTTTCTGATATTTTTAGATTTCAATTATTTTAAATAGGACAAGATAAAAATAATGATCAAATTTCGGACCAAACCAACGATTTAAATTCAAGACGGTTTTCTCTTCTGTATGCAGTCCCTAGACTGCTTTCTTTTTTATTTTTAGAAACAATTTTTTCTTTCGAATTAAGAACGATTATATTTATAAATTGCATTTAGTTTTTTATTTTATAGAAATTAATCAAATATATCCAATTTGTATTTATTGAACTTAGTGAATAAGTTTGTATTGCATAATTACACGTGACAGGCTTCTGTTTCACTTAAAAAATGCTTGAAAGAGAGCAAAATATTCTCTGCGAAATTGTTTTACAAAACTCTGTAGAGGGAAAGTAGATACCCACAGTTGAGAAAGTAAATTTTTATTATTTACAAACATTAAGCAAGTTTCTCAACACTCGCACAATCCGACCGAATGTATTCAAACTGCAGGTAAGATTACGGTAAATGTACGTCCACGTTAAGACTTGCCATAAATCGATACTCCGCTTTCCATTAGCTCTTAATCCGCTCGCACTATTCGACTTGTATTACATCGAGTTATAATGAAGTAAGTGGAATCATAAGCGGCTAATCCACTTACTGTAAGCTGGGCAGGCTAGACGGATGGACAAATCGATAGTCGACTGTCGTTAGGCAGGTGTGCAAAGGCTCGCAGACGACCATTTATTTACAAACTATAATCGTTGGGCGTAAAGGCCCTTTTAACTTCGCACGCTACAATAACTACTTTAGTTAAATATACTGTTTGTAGCCGAGTTATATTTTTCATTATAGCTTCGCCAAATAATTACCAAACAATGTTTTCAAAACAGTTTCTCGAAACGTTAAATGATTACAGATGGTTTACAATAAAACCGTACCAAAATGGAGTAGAATGAACTACATTGGTAAGGTTAGCAATGAGGTTGGGAGTATATTAGAAAAGAAAAATCACTGTAAATCTGTTTTTTATTGTAAAATAAATTTAGGGAAAATTTTAGTAAATTGTAAGGATAAAATTGATAGTGTAACAAAAGTGGTTTTATAAACCGACATGAAACATTTTTAATGCAGCTTATGTAGGCCAAACAGGCCGTAGTTTTAAATGTAAGTGAACGCGAAAGAAGTTGGCGTTTGGGTCATAATTACTCTAGATTTTCCAATAATTTTAAAACTAATTTAGTGACAGATTTTTAACAGAATGAGTTACTATCGTTCATGGCTGATGGATGCACAGGTAGGTCTTGCACTACCTTTGCGTACTATATCCACCTGTTTTGAGTACTCGTCAATTTGTACCTACAGAAGACGCATTTTCGTTTATTACGTGCGATTGGCGTCCGACAATAAATAATTCCACCACGCAGCTGAATCGCTGACGTGAGCCGAACGAATTGCCGAAATTAAGTTTATATGTTTCAGGGTTTCAACCGACTATTTGGGAAATTGATATACTCATGAAGGCGTTGAATAGGTGCCTTTCTGTACCAAATATATTAGTACAATATATGTACGACGCACGCGCTTCGTTCCACTCGCAGCGGATAAACTTGCGTTGCAAGATTGCCCCTTGACCTTGCGACTTAGTTATGGACTACTTCATTTCGCTCGCAGCGTACAAACTCGGCCGTCGGCCTTCGGTCATAAGATGAACCACTTGTATTTGAACCGGGTAATTTTATGTAATTTACGTCTTGATCGATTTTGGAGGAACCAAGCGAGCTCCAAGTTCGTGTAAAACAACAAAATGTGCAGAATAATATCCTACATTTAATTTTTATTTTTTGTAAACCAAAATTTCCTTTTTGTAAAAAAATCTAAAAAAAATATGTTACTTTCGGTCAAAAACGTGCTTCTGGTTGTTGGATGTTTTGCTAACGAACTCGTCTGAGCGATTTAGACGACCAAAGTGCGTACCAAATTTGGACAAAATCTGACTTAAAATATGGCCGCTAGAGTGCGTATAGATATATAAATACAATTTTAATGACACCATAAAACGTATTCTGAGGACCATGATCGGTGCGTATTTACTACTCCCAACCTTAAGTCTCACCATAAGGGTCACTGCAATAAATAGCTCGTCTTTCTTATGGAAATTCGCTAATGAGGCAACCAATCGGACAATTTTGGAGAAGGGAACACAGGCACTTATATGCATTCAATACGACGTAAGTAATTTTATTGTGAGAGGATTTGTGTTCAAAATATTATGTTTTTATGATTGTTTACGAAATGTTGGCACTCTTAAACGAAAAGCAAAAATAAACCTACAACTGGAGAATTGATAAAGTTTTTATTTACAAGATGTTTATATCTAACTAGCATGCAAGATGTATCCATTGGACCACCGACGGAGGGGACGAACGGAATTGTCCCCCCACCCCTCCCAGAAGGTCTTTTTAGTAATCTGCATTTTATTTCAAACTAATTGATCGTTGAATACGTAGTCGATATTCAAAATTAAACATTACATTTGTGATTGAATTCGTGATGTGACCACGAAAAAATATTGTTTTTTTTTTAGAAATAAATATGATCCCTACCCTACGCAATCATGATTTTCTATCAGTGATGTTTTAGTCCCGGCGGTGTGGTTCATGACATTATTGACGGTAATAAAGCATTGCGCTGGGGTGCTGGCTAGACCGACACTCAAGGTTAAGGTGGTGACTCCACAGCGCCGAGTCTCCACAGCGCCAAGGGTAAATTAGTCTCTACAGCGCCAATGCCATAAATTATCAAAGGGTCTGCTCAGTGATGCAGAAGTGATGAGGGTTAATATCTTCTCTTTTAAAATGAATCCGTATTGGTTTTCATTGCAGACATGATACGCCTCGGATTCTAAAGTAACATAATTTATGTTCTTTTTATGCAATTTTATCTCGTACTTTTGAGTTGCTCGCAGTTAATCTTGAATGACTATGCAGAGCCACTTATATATTACTAGAATAATTTGGTTTAACATTACAAATCAAGTCCGGTAATATAAAAAGCAACCTTCTGACTTTGTTTTTTTTATCTGTGAAGGAGTAAATATTTGTCATATTTTTATTAAACTAAAAACACAATGTTACTTTAGAATTCGAGGAGTATTAGGTTAAGTTAAGTTAAGTTAGGTTAGGTAATGTCCGAAATGAAATGTATGAAAAATTTGCGTCATTCCTTGATTTGATTTGTAATGTTAAACCAAATCATTCTAGTAATATATAAGTGGCTCTACATAGTCATTCAAGATTAACTGCCAACATCTCAAAAGTACGAGATAAAATTACATAAAAAGTACATAAATTAATTGTTACTTTAGAATTCGAGGCGTATCACGCCATTACCACGGTTCGTTGCTTTTGTGAATTCCAATTCGGCTGTGAAAACTGTCAGATTGTGCCAGGTCGCTGTGGAGACTCGGCGCTATGGAGACTGGTTCCAAGGTCATCTAATGGAAAGAATGTTTATATTGCACATTTTCAGACTCAAACCCGTCACCATTCACTTAAAAAAAATATATGTTTCAAAATTTGTTACAAGTTACAGAACTTCCATCCGTTTAGATTGTATTGAATATATATTATACAACTTACTCTGAACGTTTTTACGTACATTTTCAAAATGGCAGCTGTTTAAAATGTTTACTATAAAACTTTACAAAAACAATTCAACATTTAGTTTCTGATCATGGGTAAAAGATGCCAATCAAATATTTATAAAAAATTTGCGTTCAACATATTTTCTACAAACCCAGAAATTAAGTATTTTGTAAAAAAAATGTTTTATAACTGGAAATCGAAGCCTTTCCGAAGCTACGTTTATATGAACTGTTTTCTTTATTTTCACTGGTAGAACACGTCCTGAAAGTTTATCCGTTTCTTCCTGAATCACCATGTATAAAATCAGCTGTTAAATAGGCTAGAAGATGTTCAAATCTGTTAGAATAAACAGTTGATTATGAACCAACTAATCAGCTCAGTTATGTATTTTAAATAGGTATGTGGGCCTAAACTTTATTTTAAAATCATATACGCCCACGCGGATTCATTACCTGATATTTATGGCATAAGCATTAAACTTGTATTTCAAATACAAGCATTATACTTGTATAGTTCAATAACAGCAACAACAAAATTTCAACAATGGATTATTCTTGCTAGTATAGGGAACAGAAGAACATTGAAAAGGTACATTTAACAATTTTGGTTAACAACACAATTCTGCCTGTGTTTAAAGTAGAAACAGGTTTTTTAATTTTGTATTTATTTTTGAAGTGAAAACTTGTTTAGGCGCATCAAGCACTGTCTTGTAAACGAAAGCGAGACGCTTCAAGTAAGACATTTTTAGTTTTTATATCGTCGACGATTTCTTCACGTACTAACATCAATGATTGCATAGTATAAAGCTTTACTAAGGCGTAAATTCCACAGCTGTAGTCACGTCACGCTACCGACGAAATGGACATTGTGCTTCCTCATTTATAATTTGTGTTGAACTAGTTTACTTGGTAATATCTCTGAAATGAACATTGCACTTCCTAATTTTGTAAGTTGTGTTAGTGTACTTGGTTTTTTTATGTCTAAATTTGCTAACTTGGTTGCTATGGTGATGAATGTATATGCATTAAAGAAACGTTTGTTGGTTCAGCATAGGCCTAACCTAAAATTATGTTTTTTTAATTATTATTTTACTGAAGACAATCAGGTTTATGTTATTTTTAGATTTAGATTTTAAATGGGTCAAGATAAAAGTAATGATTAAATTTCAGATTAAACCAATATAACCAAAGATGTATATTCATGACAGTTTTCACTTCTATCGGCTGTAACAACGACTGCTTTAATATTCCATGTTTATATTTATTGAACATGTTCGCTTGTAAGAAAATTTAGAAAATTATTACTGGGTTGCTTGTTTAATCCAAGTTTGTTTAAAAGGCAATTTTTGTGTTTAGAATAGAACGTAATTCCTAGACATTAAATTAATTAAGGCCACTTAGTTTATGATGTGCGCAAGTTAAAAAATAAAACCTTATAAATAAAGATGGTTAACATCGTTAAATTCTCGTCAAACTAAAATGGTAATTATGTATAATTTATTAACAACAATATTTCGTCGCTATAAATTTAAAATTAACGTACTATTTAAATTACATAACATAACGTTTTTAATTTTGTATTATTCTCTCATTTGATTTCAATATTACCTTGTTTAATAAAAATATTTTATTCAAAATACTATTAACTTCATCCTGAAATTTAGAGCTTCATCTAAATTTATTGCAATTTAGAATAGGCAATTTTTCTGGGTTGTTTGCTTAATCCAAACCTCTTTGGCAAATTTTGTGTTTAAAATCGAAAGAAATTTGTACACATTAAATTAATTTACGGCATTGAATTTACTATTTGAGCTAATTAAAAACAATAAAATCTGATAAAGATTGCTAACTGAACAATTATAACTTTCAATTCTACTCATTTTAAAAAAAATGTACTTACGTGCGACGTATTTTTCCTGCAATCGAAACCGTTCGAAAGCCCTATACTGAGCGTCAGATACAGGGCTAAAGAACCCACTAAAACACATACGAATATAATCCACGGCCAGTTGTATTTCGTCGAACATCTGTCGCAAGCCGATTTCAAACCGGCGACGGAATTCAGTCTCGCCAAGTCTTCCGGTAATATCGCCAGTTTCCGCGAAGTACGTAATATCAAACTTAACCTCCTCGACGCCTCTTTCACGTGATCTTTGTTGTTCTTGCGTTGCTTCATGACAGATGAATTGTTGAAACTATAAAGATCAATCTGTGAGCTTGATAATGTCCATTGTTGCGAGAGCAAAGTGAGGTTAAACGGTAAATTTAAATATTTGTTTGCTCGTGCGAAATTAAACTTTTTGTTAAAACCAAAATAATTTTGTTTTAAAAGCTGTTTTTTTATTAAAAGCAATTCATTATTTGTATATATACGTATACTACATTAAACGAAATATTCAAATTTGAAATTGACAAAAATCGTTGTCGCACGACAAAAGTTTGAAACTAAGTATTTCCACGTAACACATTTCACCCGCGTCTAAACAGAGAACCTGTAGGCAGCCCACTGGCGCTGGAACCTTCTATACGTACCCTCACGCATGCGCAACAGATTGGGGTATATCTAGATAGAAGTTAAATTGATGTTGCAAACACACACCTGATTGCCGTAAATTATATATGCTGTATCATTGTAATGTAATATTTCGTTCAATCTAATAAATTATTATTAAAATCCGATTGGAAATCAATTTATCATATTGTAGGGGGGGGGGGGGGTTGTAAATTTATTGAACGAGCGCTGAAACCAATGCAGTGAATGCTGTACGACAATGGACATTGGTTATGTCTATTTCTAAAAACGAATTTGTATTACACTTTATTGGTAAACTATTTGATTTTAATTAATAAATTAACACTTTCTGCAAAAGTACTTAAAATACAAAGTGAAACCGTGCAAAGAGTAAGCGATTGATAAATAATTTCGAGTAATTTTTAGGAGATCTAGATTTGATCAGTCTTGGCCACTATTTTTGGCATCCAAAATCCTTCCGTTGGGTCATCCTTACGTATATAAAGTTTTAAAAATATTTTGCCAACAAAATTCTGTTGTTGTAAATAACATGCGAGATACTGCATACAATTTCAAGAACTCTGGTATTGTAGCTGTACCTAAACCAAATTTAACTCCATACCGTCAATTTTTTACCTATAGTGCCGCTCGTTTTTATAACATTGTCATTCCAAAAATTACTATTTAAAAAAATATGTCTTATAGGGTAGTGTTAAGAAATGTAAAGTCCTGGCTGTTTTCATCAGATGATATTGAACCTTTATTCGACATTATGCAATAATAGGCCTATATATTATGTAATGCCTTGCAGGTTGATTGATTGTTTTTATTCTCTATGTTATGTATATATTTAAACTTCATACTTGCTTTTCTTGTGGTTAGGTGAGGGCACCTGCCGAACTCTCCATTTCAATATTGTTTTTGTCCTTTTTGATGGAAGTCTCAAACTGGCGTATGCCTAGGAGACCCCTAAATTTGTTCAGTGTTACACTAGTCGTATTGTTGTAAATTGTGTTTGTATATTTTGTATGTATAATGTATGTATAATTTATGTTATAAGTAACTATAGTTATGTTATCAGTATGTTAAAAAATATATTCTTCTTTTGTTTTTGATGCATTATATTTTTTTAATTTTGTTTGTTTTTCATGTATAAAATAAGTGAGACTTTAAATTGTGTGTTTATTTATATATACAGTGTAACATGTGAATAAGTATAATACAATTTAAAAAAAATTTAAAATAAACATTGAGCTTGACTACTTGTTAGAATAAACTTTGAACACAAAATCTCACAACTAACACGTTTAATAAAGCAAACGCGGTTTAATAAAGCACTGAAGACGGCGACTTTGTCGTTGAAACGCGTTTAGTTGAGAGATTTTGTGTTCAAAGTTTATTCTATCACGTAAGCGACTTAGTTTAGACACTATTTCGTACTTGCAACCCAAGGAAACTATTGATTAGCGAATTTCCAAAGGAGCACCGATTATGGTATGCAGAACACGCTTTGAGGTGTCTAAAGATCTGATTTGGTCAACATTTGGTACACTCGTTGGTTTTACAAGTCTCTTGGACGAGTTCGTTAGCCAAAAAGTCTAACAACTGGAAGCCCGTTTCTTGACAGTAAGTAACAATTTTGGAGACTTTTCGTACTAGAATGAACCAGTTTGGAGTTTTATCTCAAACAATTAATACAGGAGATTATGCTCCACGTTGTGTTATCTTATACGGCCTTGTAGCTCGTCTTTCTCCCCCAGAATCATAAAAGTACGGGTTGAAATCCATGCTTCTGATCCGCCGAGAGCGAAGCGAACCTGTCCATAGTCCGAGGCAGCAAGGTCGAGGTTCAAACTTGCAAGGCTAGTTTCCCCGCTGCGAACGGAACGAAGGTTGGAGGCTGAGGTGCAAACAAATTAAACTAATATATTTCGTACACTGAGGCAGCTATTCAGCGCCTTCGTGAGTAGACCAATTTCCCAAATAGTTTGTTGAGATCCTAAAACATATAAACTTAATTTTGGAAATTCTCTGAACTCATGCCAACGGTTCAGCTGCGAGGTCGAATTATTTTAAATTGCAACCCATCCATGATAGAAGTAGTGTTATTCAAAAACGTCACCTTGATATAAAATAATGCCTTCTATGTAAAGAACGAGATTGAATTTCTCGCCTTAAAAAAACTCTGATTGAACGTTTGATTGGAAGCGCGTGATTTTACCAAAGTGACTCACTCGGTATTTCACGAATATTCATTTTATATTTCAGCAAACGCAGAAGGGCTGAAACGGCACCCCTCCGCGTGGCTCGACGTCACAATAGTTCACCCTTCTAATTAGGGCTGCATAAAAGACAGCCATTAAACGTTGAGGACATTCGTTACTCGATCATTAGTTCAACGTAAAGCGTATAAAAACGTTAAACGTCCCTCAAATTAGTGGCCGAGTACGTCTCGTGCTTGGTTTTTATGTGGAGGGGGGGTACCGATTTAATACTTTACACCTTCCTAATTGGAGGCGAGTATAATGAGTATTTTTGTTTATTTTAGCTTTACTAATTAAGAAGAGAACTCTTTTTTTTGTTTTGTCAAATATTTACTTTTATAAAGCGCACAATGTTTAGGGATTTAATCTTCTACTTGACTTTCATACTGGATTTGCCTTCCATGGGTGACGTACAACGTTCTCAAATTGTAGGTTACTTTAACGCAGCTGAACCGCTGACGTGAGTTGAGCAAATTTCCAAAATTAAGTTTATATGTTTTAGGGTTTCGACCAACACTTTGGGAAATTGGTCTACTCACGAAGGCGCTGAATAGCTGCTTCTGTGTACGAAATATATTAGTTTGTAACTCGGCCTTGGCTCACATGCTACTTCGTTCCACTCGTAGCGGAAAGCAGCTCGTCCTTGAGGCCTCGGCTTATAGAGTGCTTCGCTTCGCACGCGGCGTACAAACTTGACTGTTGGGCCTCGGATCCAGCGACCAAGGAATACTATAGACTGGCAATACCCATGCAGAACGCATTACGGAAGTTGAAGTCGACCACGCCCACTCTTAGGTGAAAACCCCGGATTTTCTGTCCGCGACCGGTACACATTTTAATTCGCCGTTTGAACACACACTTAGAGTTGAGATAAAATTCTGAATTTTTTAAACTTTACACGTGCTGACGGTATCAAACAAAAATAGAAAAATAAATTTTATGTAGCGGGGAAAAGTATAAAACTAAGAAAGTCAACGTTGTGTTTAGACATGTGACATGAAATTTAGGCATAGCGAGAAAGTTTTGTATTTATTGGGCAAGTGATTTGTCAAAGCGTAAAAGTTGTTGGAAATAAAAAATTATTCTTTAAATTTCTTTGTAAAATGCTTAGTTTAGCCTGTAGGCTGTGGTATAATGACGAGTTGGTTTGATTGTTTTGTGAACCGGCGCGCTGACAATACCATGGCTAATCTACTGTATCTACAAGTCTTATCATTAATTTGTAGTGCTAATGCTTGTTCTATCACTATATTGTACCATAAATGCATGGTCCGAGTAATTATAATTTAATAAAAATTGTTAATATATTAAAATTGTGAAATAAGAACAATAACAATAAGGAAACTAAATGAGTTATACTGTTTTGAAAGAAAACAACACTTTATTCAAAATTAAAACTATAAAACAATCCTTGCCCTAGAATAAAAATAAAAACCACAATATCCATATAAAATTAAAAACCCTTCTACCCAGAATTAAAACATCATAAAAAGTATATTTACTGTCCTGAGAAAGTAATTGTTTTTGTTAAATGGCTCCTAACTTTTTGCTAGTGCATTTTTTGGCTAAGCAATTTAGTATAGTGATGGAGTCTTACAGTTAAGTATTTCTTACTTATTGCTTTATTTATGCAACGCAATGTGGCATCGTATGCAAAAACAAAATAAGTTAGAATAGAAGCACAGGATATAGCACAGCATCACTATGTCTGTACTGCCTCAGAATGACTGACGCTCGGAAGTAGGGCAGTCAGACGTTTTCATCCCCACCACTCTTAGGTGAATCGGCTTCAAGTCTTGCGCGACGCGCGACATTGCCAGTCTATAGTATTCCTTGGTCGCTGCTCGGATCGGAAGATGCCCCACGTTAAAAAAAAACCCCTCCCCACGTGGACTCGAACCGGGTACTTTTATGGTATTTTACGTTTTGATCGATTTTAGGGGAACCAAACGAGCTATGTGCAGAATAATATCTTACATTTATTTGTTTAGATAAAATTCTAAAAAAGTTTCATTCTCGTAGGAAAACCTCAAAAAATCATCACGTACGATCAAAAAACGGACTTCCTGATGTTGGATTTTTTTGCTAAAGAACTCGTCCGAGCGACGCGTGACGTAGAGAACCAATGTGGGTACCAAATTTGGACGACGTTGGACTTAAAATACGGCCGCTAGAGTGCGAACACAAATATAATTTTTAATGACACCCCCAAAAAGTGTTCTGGGGACCATGGTCGGTGCTCATTTACTACTCCCGACCTTAGGTCTTATCATAAGGGTAACTGCAATAGTTTTTTTTATTAAAACTCATTTGCAATAATTAAAACTTTGTGTAACCCATTACGTCAGCCAAACATAGCTGAACTTTTATTTATTTTTGGCTGTCTAAGTTGGTTTTAATAATAATTCAGCGAGGTTTTTTACTCGAGATAACGCTACGTAAGATAAACAAACTGAAAACTCACAACCACATCAATCGATTATAACCTAATGAAATGAATTCTACATAATTCCGGTAGATATGAAAATACAGTAGTTTTAATAGCTTCATTTGGTACCAAATACATGTAATACGAGTTTGCACCGTCGCAGGAGGTGAGCCCAACGTTTGGGAGCCATAAAATCGCACAACTTTCGCAGTTTGTTTTGCTTTTATCTTGAAAACGGTGCGTCGTACAGAAAAAGTAATACAGTTCAAAATTAAAGAGCGTCATGAGTCGAATAAGTACCTAAAACTTCAAATTCGGTTCAGTAGTGTAGCCAAAATTGATAGTAAAAAAGTGCAATTTTACCTTTACCGAGCAAACTTAAATTTCACGACCTTTAAATCGCACATTTCTTTGAAACGGCTGCTTCAATTGAAATAAACCATAGAACTAATATTTAAAATTTAGTAAATTTTTAGTAGTAAATTGTGCATACATTGAAAACTATAAGTTGGACTCATTTTCCGTGCACACCAAAAACTACATTCAACCAGAATTATTGTGTTTTCTCAGTTACCAATGACTTAAGGATAAAATGTGATACACCATTACATTTGTCTTTTAATTGTCTACATCTTTTGAGGCTTAACATTTTTTCATAAAATCTTTAGTTTTTTTAGATTTTTTACTTTGAAAAGTTTGAACCGCCGCCATCTTAAAATGGATAATTTTAGCTAAATAAAATATCGCATATTTGTGTAAAACAATGTGTTAAATTCCCATGCTAAGTTTCATGAACTTATGTTAAACAGTTCATGAGATAATAGTTTTTATCAAAAGCACACATACAGACAGACAACTTCTAAACTAAGCAAGATAGGACACATGTTATAGCAAGGCCCTACCTAGCAAAGAGGCCGTTGACCCCCACCCTCCCCCTCACGAAATCCCGAAATTTAGCAGTAAAAATTAATACTAGGTTTAAAAAGTGCAAGTTAAATTATAAAATAGAACACAGCAGAGAATCCAGCAACATATTTTAGAGTTACTTGATTATACTACAACTTACAATACACATGGATGCAGTAGGTTACAGTCTTACTCTCTTGTGAGCTTGATCTGATCTATTAAATAAGAAAACTATTAAGGTTCAACAAAAATACTTTACTGTAACAAAAAAAATCATTCATCATCCTTACAATAGTATGATATTTTATATTTTACATGGGTAACTATATCAACATTTTTAAAATAAGCATGGAAATTGGTGTTTAACACGTTCACTGCTTACCACATTTCGTATTTCCTATGCTAGGAACTGACCTTTTATTTTTTATATTTATAGCCTAAATGAGTAGACATTACTTTATTTTTTATTTTTGAACCTTTCTACGTAAAAAACACTAATATTTTAAAGCGGACACTCTTGTGCGTCCATAGTGAGAATATTCTCAATACGGAGATTGGCATGCGAAGCACTCAATAAACTGTGTACAGAGGTTGGCGTGCGAAGCACACAATGCACTGTGTATTGAAAATACTCCCAATATGGAGGTTGGCGTGCGAAGCACACACTGCACTGTGTATTGAGAATACTCCCAATACGAAGGTTGGCGTGCGAAGCACGCAATGCACTGTGTATTGAGAATACTCCCAATACGGGGGTTGGCGTGCAATGCACGCAATGCACTGTGTATTGAGAATACTCCCAATACGGGGGTTGGCGTGCAATGCTCGTAATGCACTGTGTATTGAGAATACTCCCAATACGGAGGTTGGCGTGCGAAGCACACACTGCACTATGTATTGAGAATATTCTCAATACAGGGGTTGCCGTGTGAAGCACACAATGCTCTGTGTATTGAGAATACTCCCAATACGGGGGTTGGCGTGCAATGCTCGCAATGCACTGTGCATTGAGAATACTCCCAATATGGAGGTTTGCGTGCGAAGCACACAATGCACTGTGTATTGAGAATACTCCCAATACGGGGGTTGGCGTGCAATGCACGCAATACACCATGTATTGAGAATACTCCCAATACGGCGTATGGCGTGCAATGCACTGTGCATCGGCCGCTTCTCATAATGTTCAGTGTCAAGCTCACATGTTCCTTAGCAGTGAATGTGTTAAAAGAGTTTATATGCAAAGCCCCGGTCCTGTCCTGACCCCCTCCCTACCAAAAAATGTTTTCTGGATACGGTCTTGTGTTATATTGTATTAGTTGCTAGTTTTGACCTGCTGAATTACATGGTACAGTTTGGTAGAATGGTTGTGAGACATCCTGTATACTGAAAACGCATTTTCATAAGTTTAAATTGAGACTTAAATTGACGACATTAGTAGTTTGGCATCAGGTCTTGTAAGATAAAACAAATCAAAGAAATACATTAGAATCCAATAAATGGGGCATGCTGATGTGAAACAATAAATTTCTTTCTCAATCGTGCTTCGTTTTACTTGGTTCTGTACGTCTGATGTGTCACGTGTCACGTGCCAGGCGGTGACATCGTGGGTCGCGATATCTCTCGCAGTAAGAGACGACGCGCCATGTCGCAACAAAGGCTATCGATGAGCTATTGTCTAGTCACAAAGACCTTAGCTGCTGAGCAAAATGTGTTGATTTCTTCCTGGGATCAAGACACAGATAAACATGGGTCTACGGTGCTTACTTTTTCGTCCGTCTGTATGTATGTGTTTTTTAGAAAATAATTCATATCTAGAGAGCGGTTTGACCGATTGAGTTCAAACTAGACAGAAAGTTAAAACATAACAATGATATATTTTAAATAAAATAAACGATTATATCCAATCATAAATTCAAAATGACAACGGTTTGAAAATTTCAAACCTGAATTACCCAAAAACCGTATATTTTAACAAAAATATTTCAAGACATCTTTTTTGTAGCCCTTTTAATTTCCTATTGGGTAAATAAGAAAACAACAAGTTAAATATAATAACAGCATACGTAAACACAATATTGGGATGTTTTGCATAGTTTTACTATGATTTATATGGGATGTTTCGTCATGGTTCTGCAATATTCTAGGATATAATTCAGCACATAAAAATGAGAAAAAAATCAATTGGACATGTGTCTGAAGTCGCCTTGTTTTGCCAATAGCTGCCATTTTGTTTTTTTCCCAGTAAATAAATTTTATCCAGAGAACGATTAGACCGATTGAGTTCAAACTTGAAATAAAGTTTAACCTAATAATTATCTATTTTAAATAAAATATGGGATTATATCCAATCATGCCTTTCAAAATGGAGACTGTTTGAAAATTTCAAACCTGAATCACCCAAAAACCGTACGTTTTAACAAAAAATGTCGAGACATCTTTTTTGTAGCCCTCTTTATTCTGTATCGGTTGGTGTAGCTGTCAAAACAATCGTATGAAGGTTAATTGTTAAGTTAAATGTAATAATTAGTTAGTTTTACCCGGCATCCTATACCAACACAGTAAACACAACAATGTTGTGGTTACGTGTGGTGTTATTATCTTTAACTTAACTATTATCCTTCATCCGATAGGCAATTAAAAGGGCTACAAAAAAGATTTGTGTATTAAATGTACGGTTTTGGTGGTTTGAACATTTTCAAACAGTCCCCCTTTTGAAACTTTGATTGGATATAATCGCTTATTTTATTTAAAATAGATCATTGTTAGGTTTAACTTCATGTCAAGTTTGAACTCAATCGGTCAAATCGTTCTCTAGATATCAAGTATTTTGTAAAAAAAACACATAGACATACGAAAAAGTAAGCACCGTATACCCACGTTTATATTGTAAAATATTTTTGCCTCGATCCCAGGAACAAATCCACAAAAGGGGACCAGAGAGTTCACGGACATCCTGTATAACTAGGTCAATTACTCATTTGATTGATTTTACTGTATTACTTTTCTAAATAGTAGCCCCATGGGTATAATATATAGTTGATTTAACTCTGGAGTATTTCGCGGGTGTTAAGTTGACGAAGCAAAAATAGGGGTGTTATAAGTTTAACGTGTGTATCTGTGGGTACGTAGCTCCCAAAGGGATGAATCGATTTTGATTTAGTTAGCCGTTCGGTGGGTTTTAACATTTTTAATGTATTTGTTATAAACAATAGACTTTGGACGTTCTAACCAATGGGGTAGTTATTCAATTATACAGCCTTCATAACAATTTCAAATTATCGTTTTGGTTTCGATTCCAAATCCTAACTTTTCCATGCACGTGCAACCTTTCTTACGCTTTCATGCTGCAAGACAAAGGCACGGAGTAAATCTGATGCCTGCTAGGTATATTTAAGGATTCTTATTGTTATGATCAAAAACAGTTCTTTGTAAGAGGATCCTTGTAGCCATTAGCTGGGAAGGGATATTTACCCCACACCGCACCGCAAGCTGAAACATGATTCTTTGTTTTGATTGTTTGGGAAATAATAATATATGAAAGTTTAGCTTTCAAAGGTAGAGTGGTTATAAGCAGTGGTGAATCGTGGGGGGGGGGCGAAGCTTTCCACCTCGTGTCTCTCTTCAAAAGGTACCTCAAATTATCGTTTGCATTAGCTTTCTTCTCTTACAAATTATAATTATGTTCAAAATTGTTGTGTGGAGAGGAATTAAAATAATTCGACCACGCAGCTGAACCGCTGACGTGAGTTGAGCAAATTTCCAAAATTAAGTTTATAGGGTTTCAACCAACAATTTGGGAAGTAGGTCTATTCACGACGGTGCTGAATAGCTGTAAAATGGTTCGCACGCCATTCCGAATATTGGGAGTATATTCAACACACAAAACATTGCGTTTTTCGCACGCCAACCCCCGTATTGGGGGTGTCTTCAATACACAATGCATTGCGTGCTTGCACGCCAACCCCGCGGTAGAATCCACCACATGGCTTTGAACCGGGTACTTTTATGGTATTTTACGTTTTGATCGATTTTGGGGGAACCAAGCGAGCTATAAGGTCTCGTAAAAAAAACAAAATAACATCCTACATTTATATTTGTAGAACAAACTCTAAAAAAAATAGTTACTTCCGGTCAATAAACGTACATCCGGTTGTTGAATTTTTTTGGCTAACACTCGTCTGAGCGACATAGACAACCAACGACATGTGTACCAAATCGGACTTAAAATGCGGCCGCTAGAGTGCGAACATATATATATATATATATATATATATATATATATATATATACATACTAGGGGAGACCCCTGCATGCTTCGCACGCCAACCCCCAATGGAACCTTCTAAAAACATACGTTATTTTTTATTTATAATAAAGTTGTAGTATTAATAATAACCTCAAAAATAATATGGTAAATAATGTTAAATGTTCAAACCAAATTATTTCTTATATTATTTTATAACAGCAGTTAATAATAGTTAAAAGAACCAGCAAATCTCAGGTCTACACTTTAAAACCCTAACCTAAAAGCTAGAAATACAAAAATAATTGCTTCAAATTTTGAAATCAGCTGTTAATGGAAATATTGAAGCAAACATCTATATTATCTGTTATTTTATTCAATTGGTTGCTATGGTAATAAATGTAAATACATGTGTTGGTTTATCATTCCAGGCCTAACCTATGATTTTTTTCCGACTAAATTTACAAAAATATTAAAATAAAAAAAGGTTTTTACCGAAATGAATTATAGCCTATGTTACTCAGGGATAGTGTAGATTTTTATTAGTAATACTATTTTTTCAATCAGTTCAGTAGAGCCAGAGATTTCCCCCTACATACAAACAAACAAACAAACAAACAAACTTTACCTCTTTATAATATTAGTATATATATATATAAATATATATATATATATACATTTATATATATGATTTTTAATGCCACCCCAAAACGTGTTCTGGGGACCATTATCGATGCTCATTTGCTACTCCCGACCTTGGGTCTTACCGTAAGGGCCACTGCAATAGCTCATTTTTCCTATGGAAATTCGCTAATAAGACTCCAAACGTAGAAACCAGTTTTTGAATACGACGTACGTTATGGATTAAAGACTAACAATTAGAATAATGCTTGCCCTTAATGCCTTAATGCAAAGTGCCTGAGGTTAATGAGGAGGTAATGCCCGCCATGCAGTTTAAACGAGTGCCCTTTATTGTGACCTTAATTATTATGAGACACATATTCCGACTAAAAGAGATTAAGCTCCATTTTGTTTTCAGCATTCAGTAAAATCTTTCTCTCGGACTATGTAAAATAAAAACAGATTTCCATACAATAAAATACAAACGAGGGGTTTAATATCACCACAGGTAAAAACTTATTTTATTAACACGTCTCTGCGGTTGAAAGAAAATGAAAACTCAACTAAATTTAACTTTTATGATCTGTGATAGCTAAGCAATGAAGTATACGTGCCAACGTCATTATGAATATAGTAACTAATATTCAGTGACCTAACTACGCTAGAAAATTGTTTCTCGTTAGATTTGTGTACATAATCTTATGCAAAACGATTCCTTTATATCATATCCACATAATGACAGGCGTCGACGATGGACAAATGTTTTTAAATATTTGTATACAACAAATTGTAAAATTTGATTTTTTATCTATATCTATTTATAAGAGGCTTTGTCCTGACTGAATGATTGACTGACTGAATGATTGACTGACTGAATGATTGACTGACTGGATAATTGACTGACTGAATTATTGACTGATTGAATGATTGATTGACTGAATGATTGACTGACTGAATGATTGTCTGACTGAATGATTGACTGACTGAATGATTGACTGACTGAATGATTGACTGACTCAATGATTGGCTGACTGAATGATTGGCTGACTGAATGATTGGCTGACTGGATGATTGACTGACTGGATTATTGACTGATTGAATGATTGATTGACTGAATGATTGACTGACTGAATGATTGACTGGCTGAATGATTGACTGACTGAATGATTGACTGATTCAATGATTAGCTGACTGAATGATTGGCTGACTGAATGATTGGCTGACTGAATGATTGACTGACTGAATGATTGACTGACTTAATGATTGACTGACTCAATGATTGGGTGACTGAATGTTGGCTGACTGAATGATTGGCTGACTAAATGATTGGGTAACTGAATGATTGACTGACTGAATGATTGGCTGACTGAATGATTGACTGACTGAATTATTGACTGACTTAATGATTGACTGACTTAATGAATGACTGACTAAATGATTGACTGAATGATTGACTGACTGACTGAATGATTGACTGACTGAATGATTGACTGACATAAAATCAACGACGAAAACCTACTTAAGATGCAAATACGAAAATGTATAGGTATTTTCTTCTTGGGTTATAGACTCACAGTGAGAAAGGATTTTGCAAATTTTAATTTTTAAGCGTAAAAATAGTGAACATTCTGATAAAACAGCTGTTCGGATCATTAGATTAGCAACACATGATTGTTCACATTCATTACCATATAAACCGACTTAACATAATATTAGTTTAGGCTTACAATGAACCGAAATTCGTTTAACGCTGAGGTGCAAACTCGCAATGCGAGAGGAACGGAGTTGGAGGCTTAGGCGGGAACAAATTCTACTAATATATTTCGTACACGGAGGCAGCTATTCACCACCTTCCAATTTAACACATTGTTGAAACAGTAAAACGTATAAACTTAATTTTTGAAATCGATCAACTCACGTCAGCGTTTCGGTTGCGAGATAGAATTATTTAGCGTTCTACTAAAATATTTCATTCTAGGTTGGCTATACTTTTCGCTCACGGTACAATTTTCAAATCTATATATATATAAGCGAAATACCACTGACTCACTCACTCACTGACTCACTCATCATGATTTCTCAAAAACTACCGAACGGATTAGAATGCAATTTGGTATATAGCTTCCTCTAGGACCATAGGTGGTTACTAAGAAAGGGTTTGAAAAAATTCGAAATTTTAGGGGGGTTTGGGGGGATCAAAGTTATTAAATCACGATTTCTACAAAACTACAGAACGGATTGGAGTGAAATTTGGTATGTAGCTTCCTCTAGGGCCATAAGTGTTCACTAAAAAAGGGTTTTAAAAAATTGGAAATTTTAGGGGGGTTTGGGGGGTAAAAATTACTAAATCACGATTTCTCCAAAATTATCGAACAGATTGGAAAGAAATTTGGTATGTAGCTTCCTCTAGGGCCATAGGTGCTCACTAAGAAAGGGTATGAAAAATTTCGAAATTTTAGGAGGGGTTTGGAGGTATCAAAGTTACTAAAATCATAATTTCAGATCTTTTATTATTATGACAATAGTGCTTTTATTATTTAAGATCTATATATATAAAAGCCAAATACCACTCACTGACTGAACTCTTAAAAAGAATACAATTACGTTAAAAAGACTGAAAATACCAACCACCACGGGCAACGCCGTACGGGTCAGCTAGTAAGTAAGAATATATTGCCTTGGATGTATCACGTTCGGGCTCTTAACAACGTCAACGAAGTAGAAACATTATGTTCAGATAAATAAGCAGACAACAGTGTAAACGGATTGACTACTTAGTGTGAACAATTTACTTCGTTATCTGACTGACAAGGCATTATTTCCAAGCAGCACATTATGATATATCTGCACTTTAATATTTCTGCTTTGTTGGACGGTCGTTTATCATAACTTTTTAAAACTGATTGAAAAGTGTTGTGCGAAACCTATTCATATAACCACGACGATCGTGTGACTAAATATTATACACAAATTCCGATTATAAAACTTAGTTTTTTCCCGAAATTATAATATTTTGTTGTTCAGCACATTATTCTTCTAGCTGGATTGCCTCGCTATCTTTCGAAAAGGTTTGTCTTTAGCTCAAATGCAAATGCTTCCGACAAACGACGAGGAGCTACATCATTACTTATACCCAGGCCAGTACTGATGTATTTAATAAATAATTCACTGTGACGGCATGTAGGCTATTGCCGGAGAGTTTGAAACGCATCAATGATCGTATTCGGTACAAGAAGGCTTTGGGTTGTTGGTTCTGCGACAGTTTTGGGTATTTTGGGCGCTCGGGCAGTTTTAGGCTTTGAAGGATGATCTCGAGTGTGTGTTCATATATAGTGTAGCCTAATTACTTCAAGTTTTATTTTACTTGGAAGATAAATGTGTACAATTTTAGTTTTCACAGTTTTTGTACATAATGTTTTAGAAGTAATTATTATGTTATGGTTTTTTGTTTGTTTATTAATTTTTGTTTATAGTGTGAATTTG
>JAGFPH010000136.1:182402-212797 GCA_018207615.1 Philaenus spumarius
GCCATGTTTGTCACATGCGCGCGTTCCCTCCAGATTATCTCCTGTTCACCAAAGACTGTCGCCATTTTGATTTACTCACAAAGAAAAACTAAAACTAAATTTATAATTAAAACAAGGTTCGTTACCATAAAGTACTTCTGGAAAGGATAAAAACTCAAATTAAGAAGTCATAGTAGTTGGCTTTAGTACTTTAGCTCACCATTTTTATTTTATCAAAAACCACACATAAACAAATTAAACTAGGTTGGCAAATCATTGTTTTTAAATCAGAATCATATACGCATTCATACACACATTATTAATTATTCTATTCCAAAACTAAAATTAATAACAAAAGATTCGATTGCAGACTTTAATTTAAATGATTTATTACTTACGAGCTCTTCTTTTTATAGTGCACTTTAAGAATTTTAATATTACAAAATGAATTTACTTTAACACATGTTTTAATTTATGAAAATTTTAATTTAAATGATTTTATACGTGATGAATTGTTTAGCCTCTCTAATCGTTGAATTTAGTTCATGATGTACGGATAGAACTCACTCCGAAAACACTGTTCGTTTCTTTTTTACAAATCACTGAGTTAGCCCGCCATTACTTGTTCTTTGTGAAAACCACGCTGGTTTTTCGAAGTTTGTTTAAAGTCCATATCTTTACTTACGGATGTCCAAATTTCACTATTTTATGCTCAAACATAACTGCACTGTCTCTACAATGTTTTAGAAATGTTTAAATTGCATTTCTAACAGAAATAACGCACTTCTCCATACTTCTGGAACAATATACTTAGCACATTACTAATAGGTTTGCTTAACACAACGTCTCTGATCTAAGTGAGAACGAGCTATACCTTCCGCTTGTCAGCTTTTTCAATGATCACGTCATGTCACGTGATACAAGCCAGGGGACCGTAAATATGCCTCCCTACATCGACTTATGATTGGTACCAACATCTCAGACAAAAATTCTGTCTCGGTCACAACACCATAGATGAATCACACATACTATCAACATAATATATCAAGTTTAAATCCTTCAAAGTCTGCAATAGTCTTTCAATATTTATTACTCGTGGGCTAGAAATTCAGTGAATCACTTCTTCAACCTTCCACAATACTGTTCAATATTTTTGTATTTTGAAACATCGTGAATTACCATTGAATAGTTTAAACAAGATTGAATTCAAATTTGAAGTTACTATTTTGTAAGATTTATTTTTTTTAAATTATTAATTAATGTCTGCATTTCCCTTTGAATTTCTATGTTCATTAATATTATGAAATAACTAAATCTTTTAAATTAGGCTAAATGTCCAAACTTTACCTTACGACCCTTTTTATGTTATACTACTATTTTAATGTTTAAAAACCCTGAAACTCACATGTATTACAAGTTCACTAATTTCAGATTCGTTAAAGAATTTGAAGCCATGTGTTGGTAGATATTGCACCATACAAGTTCCGTACAAATTGTTAGAATCAACATAAGTTATGTATTTTGATGGTTTTTTACTGTCGAAACGAGTGGGGCAGTCTTTATTATTAGCACAGGAGTAACGTCTACAACATTGACTAATTCCACCACGAATCCCTTGTTCAAACATGAGATGCATGTCAAAATCAGCTAGTTTTACATCTGTTACTTTTAACATAGAGTCCCAAGCGTAACCAGGTAATGTGTAATAGTATGCAGGATCAAGATTGTATGTTTTTAAAGATACGCATCTAAAGTGTTCGAAAACATCGGTTAGGATTAGTACGTCGGCCAAAAGATAGAGGTCTGAGTATTCACCTAAAGTTTTTACTCCAAATGTCTCCCATAGTTTTTGAGCGTGTAAATAATCCTCACAAGTAATGTCGGAATTACTTAAGCGACTGTAAAAAGTTTTTATAGGTGGTAGTTGTGTGTCTTCTAATTTTTCATTGTTTGTGATATATTCATAGGGGAATACACCTTTCCTAACCATTAAATTAAATTTCTCCTGTTCATTAAATTTTTCTCTAGTATTTATGAAATTTTGAGGACCAAGATTTTCTGCCAAAGTAGCCAGACTACTAGGTAAGAAACGGAATGTGTCTAGAAACCTAATTTGCATTGTTTGTCTTTTACCGTGTTCTACTCTGACAGTCTTTGAAAATGAAATGTATTTTTCCTCAGAATTTGGTATGACTTGAATTTCTTCACTGTCGTATCCTAACTCTCTCACAATAAAATGACTATCGTATCCACTCAAATTATGCATAAACACTGGAACAAATCTTTGATCTTGGAAGTTTATGTTGCAAGAGTTATGTGCCGGGCCTCTATATTTCCCTGTGGCATGATCGTGATCGCGGACTTTTTTATTTGTTTCAGGAAAATCACCCTTTTTACAAATATGACATATTTTAGAATTGTTGTGATATTTTTCTTCATCTGGAGTTAGGGGGGACATTTGAAGTCTATTGGCATACAACATTTCGTTCATTTGCCTTACATCTTTTTTTAGCGATTTCATAAAATGTTTTGCAGTATCTTGGCCCCGGAACACTCTAAGTTCAAAAAATACATTTTCACTATCCTTGATGAGGTATGCATAACTGTACGGAATATGTTTTTGGTACTGTGTTGTATATTTATGTTGGGGGTTGGGGAATGGGCCTTCAATCGGGGTTAAAATACTTTCAAAGTCAGCGTATACAACAAATCTAACTCTGTGACTACGATTATAATTTTTAAAATGTATTTCCTTTTCTACAGGCATGTCTGTACGTAACGGTGCATTTATAGCACATAACATCCTGTGTTCTTCTAATTTTTGAAATTTGGATTTTCCATACCGATCATCAAAATATGCAAAACATCGTTTACATACTTCTATTGCACACTTACGTTTAGTCAGTTGGTTTCGAACTAATGTGTTAAAATTTGATATATATGAGTAATGGGAATGATTCCCTTTCTCACATGTATATAATAGATCGCGATGGTCATTTTTTTCTTCTTTACAAACTTTAATGGGGTATACATTGTCCTTTTCATCAATTCCAAAAATGTTAACACTAATGTTGTTGACTTTTTCAAATTTAGGGATGTCATTAATTTTAACAGGATACTCGATACAATTAAAATTATATTTCATATCGAGTTCTGGTTTATTCATATATGAATTAATTCGACTAGCATGATTAGGGTCAACAAAGGGTGTCAACACAGCATACTTGAAACAAAAATTATCACTATTTTGCACATTTATTACAGAATGTGTATTTTTAATTTTTTTGGGGAGTTCAATATATTTACTACCCCTTAAAGGTTTGTATTTATTAACTCTTATTTCAAATTTGTGAAGTTGGAAAAAAATAAACCCTGAACCTTTCAACTCGCATTCACTTTTTTCACGCAAGATTTTCTCCAAAGATGTGTTACAAAACTCATCCAAATCTGTGCTACGAAAAAGAGGAATGTTACGAGTTTTAAAGCTACGCATACACATTTCTTTCTTAAAATTAATAAACTCACATTCAATAAAAATGTTGGCTTTAATTGCTTCATTAGTTATTAAAGAATCTTTTAATACATTGATGATATGGGGTTTTAACACATTGAAGAAAAAACCATGTAGATTAACAACTAAGTCAATGAATTTATTAAGAGTGTATGTTTTAAGTCTGCTTTCAAAAGATGTTTCTATTTCTATAAAAACATTGTCCGGTTTTGAATGTGATGTGCTGGGTTGAGGTGTGTTATCATCAATGTTGTGTGAAGTATTTGGCTGTGAGACATGTTTTTTTAGTATATGAGTTTTAATGTGTTGAGTTAAATTATCTTTTCTGTTAAATGATTTTTTACATATTTCACATTTGTATAGATCATCACTTTTCTGAGTATGTATTAGTGAATGTCGTTTTAACGTATGTGCTTGCGGGAATGATTTTTTACAGATATCGCAATTAAATAATTTATCTTGACTACCATGTACTAATTTTGTATGTTTATTAAGAGATTTTTTAGAAGCAAATGATTTATTGCAAAGAGAACATAATTCAGACATGTTTATATGAAGTACTATACAACACTGGAAAAAACAATAAAGTAAAACTTACCACTTTAGTAGATCGGAGAGATAATACAGTAGCTGTGTCACTTCGAACTGATGAATAAACAACGGACCTTACCTTTATATATATACTGTTGTTAACATAAGTTTCTAATTACTTATTTTTGTATTTACGCTGTTATTATTTATTTTAATAATAATGTAAATAATAATATTGTGAAATGGTGTAGAAAGTTTAAATATTGGCTACAATAACAATCTATAGAAATAGTGAATTAGCCGAAATCAGCTTTCTTAGGAAATATTTACAGTTGTAATTCTCCAAGTTACACTTACCATCAATAAATGGGATATGCGCATACCCTTTCTAATGACTTAAGACGTTTCGATAGAAATAGGCACTTTTGCAATGGTATACTCAATTAGTTTCACTACTCAGTGAATATTTTGGTGTGCTTACAACTTCCAGCTTTTGAGAATGTCTAATTAATGTTATGATCTATTATGTTAAAAGATAATTTTTACTAATCCTTTTTGTAATAAAAAAGTTTGGTGTGGGAAGAAGAGGGTAAATATGTTGAATGTTTTGTTATATATAATAACTTGTTTATTGATACTTATAATTATAATATTTATACAAAACATGTTATTTAGTCTACACAAACTCAATATCCCCCATTTCGCCTTTATATAATAACGACATTCTATCGGATGAGGTGTTGTAATCAGTAGCCATTTTCTCCGTTATTTCCAGTGCAAATCTCTTGGGTAGGTATACTTTCAGAAAAAAACAGTCTCCAACCAGTCCTTCTAAAACGACTATTACTGCATCTCCGTACCGCGTCCTAACTCTCTCAAACTGTACAATGCTGTAAGGGACTCCAATCCTTAAGTCTGACAGTTTAGTTGTTTCCTGGGGTTTTACAGTGTTCAGATATCCTTTGAGATGTTCCATTTTTTTAACTGTAATCATAATAAGTAAAGAGAATAAGTAAATATATTAAATATTAATATTCGTTTTTGTTTGTTTTGTTATTATTTTTATTATTATTCGTTTTTAGTCCATGCATTTAAGATTGATATATTTTTTTTAATTCAGTAAATACATGAAAAATATTATCTATATAAATTTAATAGAGTAAATAATACTGTATTTTAGTATATTCATATAATTTGTTTGATTTTAGTATTGGCTAGCGTATTTATATTGTTCATCAATTTGGTATATTCCAAAGTAAAAATACTCCTTTGTATAATTATAAATATAAGCAGTTCAATACTCACCAAGTATGTTTCCCCCGTCAGATGCTTGTAGTTCTAAGTTGATGGAATTAGTGTTCTTTGTAGAAGTCAAACCCCTTTTTATATCAGCAGAAAGAGAAAACTTTTTGAAATATGTTACCAAAAATAAAAAAAGAAAGTTGTTTTTCATCATTATGTTTATAGATGAAGGGATATTGCAATGGGTGGACCTTGGGTAAGGTTTAAAAAAGGTGGGGGTTTGGATTTATTTTTAGTCATGGATCCACCTGTATTAAAAGAGAGAGTTGATTTTAGCCTTAGGTTTATAGGAGATAGGTTTAAAAAAGGTGGGGGTGGGATTTATGTTTAGTCAAAGTTTTTGGGGAGGTTGGGATGAATTTTTGGGTGAGGGCTGACCCGGGAATAATTGGGTGTTGGGTGGAATTTTTAGGGAGTGATCAGGGAATAAATGGGTGGTGGGCGGAATTTTGGGGGTGGAGGGATGAATTTTTGGACCTGGGGCTGGAAAAAGGGGGTGGTAGGAGGGTTTTGAAGGGGGATCCCGGTGTGGTGAGGGGAATTTTCTGGTCTGGGGCGGGAACAAGGGGGTGGTAGGTGGGAGGCGGTGGGTGGATTTTTTGGGTCGGGGCGGAAAAAGGGGGTTGTAGGAGGTATTTTGGGGGTGGAGGGAGGAAATTTTGGGGCAAATTTTGGGGTTGGGGGTGACCCTTGGATCCACCTGGTGTATACTCCTCCTTTCCCCTCTACTAACGTAGTTTGGTGTAAAGTATAAGTATGTTTTAAAGAATTTTATAGAGTGAAAATGTGTTTTGTTTGTGTTTTGTTATACTTATTTTACCAAGTGAGTTGTTTATTTGTTTACGTTCGCATGCGCAGTCCGATGTCACTATAAAGATGTGTCTTCCCAAATCAAATAATTAATGAATTCAGTTTAAATTTGAAGCGTTTGATTTTCTGTTCACAATTATTTACATGAAATGTTTGTACATTTTATTTTCTGTTTGTATTTAAGATGTTTAGAAATAGAAATGAACATAACAGTTATTATTATTTTCTTGGGCAAACTTCAAATCCAGATGGCCTACCTACTTCGACTGATAAGGCTGTGCTCCAGTAAAGAATAAAGCAACCGGCCAGCCCAGCGCTTTACCCTATAGCGCTTCCAAACAGTGGAGTTTCTTGGAGCTGCGCTGAAAAAACTCAGTATTCTTTATAAAACGGCCGATCCGTTTTGCGATTTAATTTTAATCGTTCATTTTTAATCGGGTAAGGGAAAAAATCAAACTTGGTACTAAAAAAAATCAAATATAAAACAAATTAAAGGTATTTAAAAAAAATGTAAAACTCAAAACGGATGCGTATCGTGATTGTAGTTAAAAGGAGATTTCGCAAATAATTTTATGATAAAAAAATACCATTACTCTTATGTGATAAAAATTCAACTTGGCCGACACTACAGCGGCATTAAACCATCGAAAGTTGTTGAAGAGTAAATTTATTTCTATAGGAGAACTACGTACAAAAAATTTGGAAACATGTTTGCATAACAGAGTATATATAGTTTTATTTTTGCCGGGGTGAATCGGATTTTACCGTCATGCGTTTCACCGTGCATTTTTTGAAACGGTAAATGTGAAACGTTCTTAAAATGAAACGCTCCTAAAATGAAACTCTCCTAAAGTGAAACGCTCTATTCCATCTGTTTGAAAAAAGTTTAGGTCTTACCGAAATTTGAACCAGCGGAATTCATCACCGTAGACTAGCGCCTTAGCCGGTTAGGCCACAATCGCATTGCTAATTTAGTATATTTGAGTTGGGTATATACGTGTAACCCTACGTGTCCTACATCATAGGCTTAATCTGTTAATGTTAATACTACAATGTATAGTTTAATTAGTAATACATCTGAAATGAATATTGTGCTTCCTCATTTCGTAAGCTGTGTTAATTAATACACGCATCTCCCGTGTGGTCTTAAGCACACACAATTAAATTTTTTTAAACCTGTTATTCAATTTCATTTAAGGTATACATAAAATAATACAATATATTATATTATCTGAAATATTAAATCCTGAATACAGTTACATTATGTCTAAAATAACATTTTTACCTTAAAGCCCAAATTGAATGTGGTTGAACCTTTTTGGTTTCTTCGTATCAGGTAAAAAAGGTGATTACTTAATATTTATTTCGTAAAAATAAAGGTTGCATTTTGATCAACGTTAGTTAAAAATTTAAAAGTAAATTTATAAATAAACAAATTACTTTGGCTGGTCGCAGTATATTAGAAGGTTTACAAAAACAAAATGGCGCTGAGTACAAACTGGAAAATGTTACATAAATACCTCTGTTTATTTAATCTCATTACGATTCGTTTTCCTTACAAGAGCTTGGGAGTTTGTTTAACCTGGGTATCGCAGATAGTAGGGATTTTATATGCTGAGATGATGAAACCGTAGAATATGTGGTGGTTTAATAAAGAAGACAATTTACCGAGTATTGTGTTTTCCTTTAAAAAGTCATGTGTACAATAAAATTTGCAAATACTACTTTCTAGTCTCTTGTTTGTAATATTGAATGTTTTCGCGATATCAACATCTAGCAGTTAGTTGGAAAATTGTATTATGTTTTGTATTTCGGTTATCAACTCCTACAATAGCGAGTGCACGTGCTTACAGCAGTACGTAACAAAATAGAATAGCGCATGCGCATAGACGTGTAGAATAACGTTATTGAGCAGCTGTCAACAATAAAACCCTACTTTAGACATATAACAGCTGATTTCGCTCGTCATCAGTAATACTTTAACAATAAACGGTACCAGGAGCTGGCACATACTTTCTCACAAACATATCTTATCTTCTAAAGCGAGAGATAATTGTCTGTCTGCTAAATGGATCTGCAATCTCCGTCTAAGGATTTTTGATTTTTTGATTTTATATGGGGCTTTTGGCCACGAGAAATCGATTGGAAATGGTCACCAGTCTGGGAAAATTCGTTTTCTACGTCTTTTTATTAAATTAAAAAGTGAAATTTGTCCATTTTAAACAATACAAAGCACAGCTGATGCAAATGTTTTCAATGTCATTACAATAATCATCTGTTTTCTTTTAAACGAAGCACAGCTGATGCAAATATTTTCAATGCCATTACAATAATCATCTGTTTTCTTTTAAACTGTATTTTATTAGAGGTAAGCCTAATGTTGTATCTATTTATAGTTACCATGGCAACGAATACTTCTGCTAAATAAACATACCCTTTATTTAGTTGTTTAATGTTATAGGCCTAACCTAAACGATGTTCACGGAAATTTGCAATAATAGTTATTGACGTGAGCGAACTAGGCCCTGCTTATAATCGAGCTTTAGCTCGGTCTCCTGGTACTTTAAATTATTAAAAAGATTCACTGTGACCTGTGTAAGAGGAGGGGTAGGAGAGGTGATTTATTAAAGTAGGAGATTAACTAATAAATATTACTATTATTATCTAGAGAGAAAACTATTCGATCGATTTCGAACAAATTTGCACCAAACACGTCAATTAGGCCTGTACGGATGCAGAAAAAAATGTTTTGAAACATTTTGAAAAACAATCCCCTTTATTATTATATAAATTATATCTGCTAGGATAAATATGATCAGTTTGAGTACAATTTTCCGCCAATTTTGAGTTCCTCCATTCTTAAGACCTACTACAGTACTCACTGTATTGTACTAGACCTACTCACTACTAGCATATATCATGAATAATAAATAGATCTTGCATCCATATGGGGGCTGTGTGCCGGAAAAAAGGTTGTCGGGAAAATAGTACGTGATCGCGCCGCGAGGTAGCGCTAGGGAGACATCATTGGTAGCATTGGTGTTTCATACAGCTTCCGTCGTTTCCCCAATATATAACGCCACTATCGTCAAATTTCCAGTGGAACAAAATATTGCACTGGATCGGAGTTCTATTAGGTTATTCAAATACAATGCTACTAGAGTACTCACTGTAGACCTACTATTAGAGTACTGTAGTAGGTCTCGAGAATGGAGGAACTCCGAAACGCGTCGACAAACTCAAACAAAAGGGTTAATCTAAGATTGGCGGAAAATTACCTCAAACTGAACCCCCTTTATGGCCAAAAAATCCCCTAAAATTAGTTAATATTATTATTAGCTAAACAAGAATTTTTAGAAAGATGCTATTTTTGCATATTTATGGTAGGGTACATTAAAGGCTACAAATAAGCCAAATTTGATCAAAATCGTTAGAGCGGTTTTTTTATAAAAAAATTATAACTGATTTTTTGGGGTTTTTTTTGCCAAAAGGGGGTTGTTTTTCAAAATTGTTCAAAACCGTTTTTCGTGCATCTATACAGGCCTACTTGACATGTCTGGTGCAAATTTGTTTGAAATCGATCGAATAGTTTCGCTCTAGCTTTGTATACATACAGACATTTTGTAAAAACCTCTTTTTTGGACTCAAGGGGTCCCAAAACGGATATTTCACAAAAATCTCAACATCGATTTTTTTTGCGATCACTATACTTTTGTCTATACTATAGTATAGTCAGAAAGTAAAAATTAGCCGAGGTTATACTTATTGGTTATGTTCACAAACTCAGAACTACAATAACAAAACTTCTTGCCTGAATGTTGGTTGTTTTTTTATATGAGTAAATTTAATGTAGGCTATAATGTTCTATATGATGCCTATGAGTTTAGAAATTTGTGAAAATGTTTGCGAAGTGAAAACTTCTATTGGCCAGTTGGGTAATTTTTGCCTGAGTATTCGAACGAAATCTCGTGTACCGCATCGTACCGTACCGCCTCAATTCGACAACATATAGTGTATATCACAGAGGTGGGTAAGGGAGTTTGTGTGTTTATTTTTACTATCTTGATTAATTATCTTACTTCAAAACCCTCCCAGTGTCAACTTGAGCAGTCATAGCCCTTGGCCTAGGTCTCACGCTACTCAATTGACAACTCTACTTTGTATTGAATATTTTACCCACTAAAAATCATCTGATCGCAATAAAACAAACATATTTGGAAAGGAAATGATTTAAGCTTTAATTTTTGTATTTACAAATTTGTTCTAAAACGTATATTTACATAAGTAACCATCGTTTTAAAATTGTAGTTTTCTAAAACAATTGATACCGCGCAAGAAAACAATAGGAAATTACACAAATATGTCAGTTCTCTTATCGCTCGACAGAAATATTTTGACAAAAATATAAAGATACCTTTGGATTCGTCAAGATTTGAATTTTCTAAAATGCCTTCCAATCAGGCGACACTCTTGTAGTTTCGAAAATATAAAGATTTCTGTAAACCCTTACAATTGGACAGTTTTCAACTAGCACATTTTGCATTCGAGATATCTCCTACAATTCGATATATTTGAATACATTTGTTTATATCGGATACATTTGTAGACGACACTTCAATCTTTCGTTTCGTGTAAAGCAAACCAAATTTACTGTAACGGGTTTATTCGTACAGTCCTGGGAAATACAAACAAGTAGGAAATTCAAAACTCGGCGTTTCTCACACTTTGCAAATTTGCATGAGTCGTTATATATAACTTTCAGTCACACGGTATCTTGTATACTGTCAAATACTTTTATAAAACAATAATTTACAAGTATACAATTCAATTCTTTTATTTATGCACTTTGTTATAATAATATTTCATTCTTGGGCAAAGCATTTATTGATAAATTACTATTCAAACTATTCCTAGTTTTGTTGGCAGTCTTATATATAGTAGGAACATAAAAACTGGTGTTTTCAAAATAAGAAATTTGAAATTGATATATATTTTTATACAGTTTTATTTACAACTAAATTAAAAACTTTTGTACGTTTGAAAAATTACAAAAAAAATTTACTACTTTTTATATAGGCCTAAGGTTAAAATTTTTCCTTTCGTTACTGAACATTTCTTGACCTAATAATTTTGTAAATTTTACATAAATCAATTTTTATCCCTATGTATAAATTCTTTGAACATTTCTCTACAAAACACTATGGATCACTTTTAGATTGGACGATTTTAATTAACAAATTATGAAATTTTTATTTTTGGTACTACCGTTAATTTTAACCCCCCACCCCCACCCCACAAAAAAAAACAGTGTTATTTCATAGGTTTAAGTGCCCAATGATAGTACCGAATGACTGCCAATTTTATTTTTGTTTAATTCACACTTGACAGCCTAAAAAAACTTAGACAAAGTACCAGTACAGTACCTTGGGCTATTCATCTGGGTTATTGCAATTTTAAGAGAATCATAAACGGTTGAACTGTTAATAGGCTTACTGTGGATGAAAACTTGAGTGATCAATAATTTGGTTTTGCCTTAATGGCTGCATTTTATATATTTGATGTTAAACCATTGATTTAAGTAGTCCTATGATTAAAATTCATGATCTTATATATTGTTTCCAGGATGTATCTCATATCTTTGAATAAAATGTTTAATTGTAGGCTCTGTACATTTACCATGTTGAACGGCATATACCCAGTAGTTATGGTTTAAGTAAACAAAAAGAATTGTAAACAATAAACAATGATGCAAACGTATTACAGCTGTTTCATCCATCAGCTTTAAAAATTCAACAAAAATTAAATAAATATTAAAACATTTTCCGCTAATGTGCAGTGTAATACAAAAGCGTCTACCGGTTCTCTATGCTACGCATTAACACAGTAAGCTTAGACTATGTATGACGTAAGAAACGGAGAAAGTAAAAATGCATTTCTTTCTCTTTCTTCTCAACTGCCGGTTGGGTCGGTGAATTGGAACAGTTTCAATTCTCGTCTCAACTACCATGGGCAGAAAAAATGCCTAAGTATACAGTACGCACTGCGCATGCGTAAACACTGTGTACGGGAATGCCTAGGTAGTTTCTTCTGAAGAAGGAAGTAAATAAAAACATGTAAAACGTATAAATTATCAACAACCTCTGACCTCAAAACAAGTCATATAGCCCAGGGCTATAGAATATAAGAGCTGGTCCACTCCTTTGATGTTGAAGCTCGCCGACTGTCCCAACCTTCTTCTCGCCCCCCTCCTAGTGACGTCACTCTGGTACCATGGCACGCCACGTAAGCATGATTCGCCTTAGCTCTCTCGTGTTATTTGATATAACGTTGCAGACGATAATTCTTAAAAAAATTATGCAATACACACAATCACCTAAATTGTATGTCTACCAATTTTGGTGAATATTGAGCAAGTATTTTTTCAGTACAAGTGTTTAAAGGAAGTATTTAATTCCGCGAGATTTTCGCCTTTTGGCGCATATTCAAGGCTAATTTTCTCGAAGAGGCATTCCATGAATTTCTTTAAAAAGTTATACAATACACACAATCACCTAAATTATAGGTTTAGCAAGGTATTAATTTATTTAATGTTACGTTGCAGACGAGATTACTTTATGTAATGTTACCAAGATTATCAAGTAATATTGTCTGCAGCGTTACTTGGATATTCCAAGAAACACCTTTACTAACAAAATACATTAAAACAAACATTTTCAGAATGATGAGATATAAATAAATACATATATAAACAATAATAAGATTTAAACTCAGAGTACCGGTAATTATTGATAACTCAAAATTTTAAAACAACAAATTTTAAATACTCAGCTTCAAATAAAAATTAAAAAATATTATTTATTTATTCAATGTAATAGCTGCAAGCGAGATTACTTTATGTTAAAAAGTTACCAAGGTCCTCAAGTATTTTCTTCTGCAGCTTTAAGTTAAAATCTTTAAAAAAATTCTTTACTAGCAAAATGCACTTAAAGTTGTCAGAATAATTAGATATAAATAAATATATAATATACAAATAATTATAATCAAATTTAAACCTAGAGTAATAAAATTATTGATGACAAAAATAAAACATAATTTTAAGTTAAACTTCTAGTCTAAATTAAATTGCACAGTGTCAATTTAAACTTAAATAGTTCAATTGTTAAAATTCAACTATTAAATTAATTCAATTAACTATTCCCTAAGGCCTAGGGAAGGAAAATTTTTATAAAGCAGTTTTATTTTTATTTTTTTATATTTTATGTCAGTAGTAATTATTATGTCAATGTGCATATCTATATATAAGCTACTCATTATGTGTAAGTATTTAGAACTTGTATGTGTTTTATTTTATAAGTACAGTATTACAAATGTTTCATTAAACTGCAGTATGACATTCAAGTTTTGATGATTTATTGTAATAAATACAATTATTTTCAATAATGTGACACATTTTGTTCAATTTCGTATTTAGTTTTCAGAAATGTTTAGGAGAATCAAATTAAAGATATGCTAATATTAGTACACTACAACGGTTTATTACGTACGAATTAGTTAGTTTTATTGTAACCCTGTCTTCTTCTTACATCTTTAGACTAATAATTCTTTACAGTCTACTTATTGCTTTGTGTCAATACTAAAACTAAAGAAGAGCGCATCATGAAAATGTTACAGCTTTGCTAAGAAATTGAAATTATTGTAGCAGAGAATACTGAGAAACGTTTTTAATGGAGCGGGCGTTACCGCCGTGACGTCATCACAGTGGCAGTGACGGGAACGCTTTCCTTGGAGGACTGGTCTAGCCCTTGTATTCTATAGCCCTGCGTATAGCCTTCGTTAGTGTTATAACACATTAAACTTAATTATTCGAAGTTATATGTTTTTCTCGAATGCATCAAATTAATCTGCTCGAGATTTTTCAAGGGTTCTTACTAATTATGTTATAACATTTTATGCGAAATTTTAACTTCAATTCAATTCGATTTTGGGAAAGTAATTGGCAAGTGAATAAAAAACAAAATGGCGACTGTGTAAAAAATTACGTTCTTAGGATATTGTTATATTTATATTTTAAATTTTATTTCAGTCAGGTACATACCTGAAAGTATAAAATAGAATGTTCTGAAACATAATTTATAAAATTGACTTCATTCGGCAATTTCAAAGGATAACTTTTCAAAGTACAAACAAAATTAAAGCCGCCAAAACCGTATCATGTAATGCATACAGTGCATAATATAAAGTGGATGTTACCTTATATCACTTTCCACCGACGCAATATCAAGGCCAATAAAACTTGGCTGCGCCACGGTCGATGGGATATTTATGTAAAACGTGTACATAAAGAACTAGCAATGAAGCCGAAACTGTTATGTTCAAAACAAAAACTGTCATGAATATTGAGGAACGTTTGCTGCAGAATCCTAATGTATTTACACGATCTGAAGTGGGAGGAACACTATTATAAATAATTCTACCACGCAGCTGAACCGCTGACGTGGGTTGAGCAAATTTCCAAAATTAAGTTTGTAGGCCTATGTTTTAGGGTTGCAACCAACAATTTGGGAAATAGGTCTATTCACGACGGTGCTGAGTAGCTGCAAAATGGTTCGCACGCCATTCCGCATATTGGGAGTATCTTCAATACACAATGCGTGCTTCGCACACCATTCCGCATATTGGGAGTATCTTCAATACAAGAAGCATTGCGTGCTTCGCACGCCATTCCACATATTGGGAGTATCTTCAACACACCAAGCATTGCGTGCTTCGCACGCCAACCCCTGTATTGCGAGTATCTTCGATACACAATCTTCAATTCGCTAAAAAGTTGATTTTATTATTTCAGGATTAGGGAACGGTTATGTGGAATCTAATTGAAGAAAATCTCTGTCGACTAAATTCAATATTTCTTGTATTCGTGAATTTACATTAATTCATAATATTAGAAATAAATAAAGTAATTAATTTAAGTTATTTGGGATTAGGCTTATGATTAAAATATACTATCTTTTCTTTTGTTTTCCAAAACGTATTTCAGGTCTTTAAAATATAGGCTCTGTACATTTACCATGTTGAAAGTCCCTAACGGCATAGTATACCCAGTTAGATATAGTTTGTTGTTCTTAGATCTAAGTAGTTTCTTTTGAAGAACGAAGTAAACAAACAGAATTTTAAACAACAATTCAAACGTATAACAGATTATTTCGCCCACTAGCTTTAATACGTCAACAAAAATTTAATAAATATTAAAACGTGTTCAGCTAGTGTACAGTATAATAAACTAACGTCCACTGGTTCCCTATGCTACGTATTAACACAGTAAACGCTGCGCATGCGCGTTGACTGTCTATGACGTATGCGACGGAGAGAGTAAAGAAGGCGTGGGGAAGATTTTGTTTCTAGGCCGATGGCACGGTTGCAACTTGTGAAACGAGTTTGTCCGCTGCAAGCAAAGCGAAGTAGTAAAATTCCTAGGCAGCATTGTTGAGGTTTAAACTTGCTTTATTCCCCTGCGAGCGGAACGAAGCAACGCATGAACCGGTGTCGGAGGCTAAATGCAAACAAATTCTACTAATATATTTGGTACACGTAGGCAGCTATTCAGCGCCTTCGCGACTAGACCAATTTCCCAAATAGTTGGTTGACGCCCTAAAACATATATACTTAATTTTTGAAATTCGATCAACCCATGTCAGCGGTTCAGCTGCGTGGTCGAATTTGTTTAAATCGATTGCGAATAAGTATAAAATTTACTATAACAATTCACATTGCAGTCGAGGTGCAGTAGGATCAACCTAGGTTTGTTATATTGAAAAACGTTTATTGTTCTAGAGGTATCTTCTGAAATTTCTACGTGTAGAAGTGCGAGAGTCGAGACGTGAGGCTGCATTGCTGCCAACATTGAATTGAATAAAATTTAATTAAACTTACAATGGAGTAGGGTTTCCCTTACCACAAACATTGTGTTAAGGGAGGAGGAATCCAGTTTCACACAAGTCACTGAGGAATTGCTAATTCAACTTCATTTAAATAATTATATCCCATCATTACACGAGCTCATACGTTACGAGTTTCACTAACTGGAAAGCACTTTGAGGAGTTATTAGGGAATGAGCTATTGCAGTGACCCTTATGGTGACACATAGGATCGTGAGTAGTAAATGAGCACCGATCATGGTCCCCAGAACACGTTTTCGGGTGCCATTAAAAACTTTATATATATATATAATTCTTCTGTACTTGTGCATGTCACTGAACTCCTCCTAAACGGCTGGAACAATTTTGATGACATTTTCTGTGTGTGTTTGAGTGTGCCCTGACAATGTCCACTATAGACTCAAAAGTTATTTGACCGATTTCACAAAAACATTCACACTGTATCCATAGCATTAGCAGGAGTGTTTAGAAGTTACAATTAACTCAGTCTAAGGGGTTGCAATGGGTTGCTACCCCTATACAATAACTATAAATTAAACTAACTTTATACAAGCTTCAAAGCTAAAACTATGTAATATTATTTTTAAGGTATATACAAAACTATTTACAATTTAATTACTTAAGTCAAAGGGATGGAATGTAATAATTAACCTTAAAATTAAAATAACAATCCACTTACTTTTTCTACATGCTCAAAAACTACTCAACTAATTTTACTGAAATTTCACAATTTAGGGCCTACACATATTAGTTCCAGGATTTTTTTAGATAATATGGACACTACAAACAAAAATATTTAAATGGGGTGGCTACCCCTGAACAATAAAAACCAATTGCACTAAATTACTATTGAATATTAGTCTTAATTAATTGATGTAAAAAAACATTTGCAATTCGATTACTTAAGTCAAAGAAATTGGATCACCACTCTTAAAATTAAATCAAGTAATAGCGAAGTATTGCCAGGTCCACTAGAATAAATATAAGTGTATATCTGTGTGAGGGGTGTGTTGGGGTGTGTGTGTGTTTGTTCGCACTCTAACGGACACATTTTACGTCCGATTTGGTTGAAATGTTTTACACACTAGCTCAGACGAGTTCGTTAGACAAAAAATCCAACCACCGGAAACATCTTTTTCTGATCGAAAGTAAGTTTTTTTAATTTGTCGTCCTAAAATGAAACTTTTTGGGGTTTTATCTAAATATATAAATATAAGAGATTAATCTGCACTTTATTTACACGACCTCATAGCTCGTCTGGGTTTATAAAAATCGATCATAATGTAAAATACCATAAAAGAAGCGTACTGTAAAAAGCGAGTTTGTCCTCTACGAGCGAAGCGAAGCAGTGTTACCGCAGTGCGTGAACAGGGGCAGGTGATTGAGGAGAGAACATATAAACAAACACTTCCTTCTATTTTATGCATAACCTGTTTGAGACACCTGTATGCATACACGTGTTTAGTGTAGGTGTTGTAAAGTAATATGTATGTCTGGCTCGGGACCGCGAGGGACGCCAAACCCCTCTTAATAGGTGCAGATAGTCTGCACTCCCCGTGCGGTTATATTTATAGTTTGATTATTGTAACTCGTGCCTCACTGAAGACGGAGACATTGTCGTTGAAACGCGATAGTAAACTTGTTAGTTGTGTTCAAGTAATGTTCTGACAGTGTTGAGCAAAGCAAGGGGTACCTGCTAGTTAGTTTGTCAGTTGAATTGATTGAAAACAGGAAATCGCGAGCAACCGGGTTGGAGGCTGAGTTGCAACAACAGCATACCAATGTAGTTTGTATTCGGAGGCAGCGCCTTCGTGAGTAGAAAAATTTCCCAAATAATTGGTTGAAAGATATAAACTTAATTTTGGATATTCCCTCAACTCACACCAGCTGTTCATCAGAGTGATCGAACTATTTGTCAAATAAAAGGCAATTTTCATATTAACTGGTACAATTTATTGCATAAATAACAAATGAATTTAAAGATATACATCACAATTTGAAATACGGTGTATATAAATTTGATACGCGTTTATTTGTCGATTCTTTTCCGTCGACTTTCTTCCGAAGCTTCTTCTTGTGGTGAAAGTGGGGCAGAAACTATCGTATCAATAGTAACTCGTGGACCTTCTTCAGGCGTAACATAGTACCTCACCGAATGTATTTCCACAATTCTCGGAAAAAGCAATACCCTATAGTAACTGCATACGACAAAACAGCAGTACACTTTTGCACCTAGATAACACAGAAACAATATTATACAGTTTCTAGGTTGCCTTCTACTGCAAACAATTATATTCAACAAACAATAATTCAAATATAAAATTGTATATTTCATCACTAGTACAGCAGCTAAAGTGGATGTTTTTGGTGCGAGATCGTGTTGCAACGCCTAGCACAACCACCAAAAAACCCTTTAGCTACAAGTTATGAACGATACTTTACAGATTTTAAATGCGATGTAACCAATGCTCGACAGTGCTGCTATCAGTTGGGAAGCAGCGGAACCTTTTGTAGTTACAGCTGTTGTAATTATAAAGTACAACAATGCATTGTTTACGTACACTACTTTTTGGTCCTAGTACAATAAATACTTTTCGCCTAAGGCTAGTTACACACACATCGATTTTGGCCGTACGATAAAAGTTCGCGAAGAAATGAATGTGTCCTTAGACACACATCGATCCTGCAACGGCACCGCACGATCGACAATGTAGCCACGTGCAGTGGTCGTGATTACAGTGGCGTACGTCATCAAATGCACGTCTTCACACGCATCGAATTCTGTTCGTACGTGCGTATGTCTAGTTGCGTTTCGACTGTCATCAGGTTTAGGTCAGGCAGTTTGTGTCAGTCTTTACTGCAGTGCTACATTGGACATAAACTTTTGGTGAATTTTGTTAGTTATTTGTTTTTTTAAGTTTATACAGTAGTTGTTTTAATAGTACTAAAATTTATGTTATAAATATTTCGTTACCTCTTTTCACGTGATTTACTATACCCACATGGATAGTGACTCGTGATACAGATAAGAGTGTTTAATTTTCTTTGTTGGATTCGTTAATACAGAAAGTCGGTAAGTACATTGACAGTTACAATTATATTTATTGTTATTTGAGGATTTTTCCATAACTTTTTTAAATCAAAAATTTATAACCTTTGATTACGCATTTTTAAATCTGATAGACAGAAAGGAAATCATATTATTTTTTTGAAAAATTAACACTTTTTAAGATAACAATTTTGAAAATTTCTACAACTTCTTATAAACTTTAGGAAATTTAAAACCAAATTACATTTTTTAGTCAAAGCTAAAACTTTACTTTATTTTGAATTAAACAAATGGAATATGGTCAATTTTCATATTGATTACACTGATTTCAATAAAAACCCCGAACCACAAAACAAGGAACAAAAACAATAACTAAACAACTAAATACTAAACATAACTTACAATTTAGTTGTTTAGTTATTGTTTTTGTTCCTTGTTTTGTGGTTCGGGGTTTTTATTCAAATCAGTGTGATTTTGTCGACACAGGGCTCTTTTATTTGTTTAATTCATATTGGTTATTTATAGTTTGGTATAATTAGATTATTTACACTCTTGAAATGGAATAAAAATGTGTAATGTATAATGAGAAAAAATATATTAAATATAATGTTCTGCAGATTTACTAATAACTGAAAATATACTTAAATTACTTACTTACAATTTTTTTTTATAGTTCTCTTTATACTGTTTGCAGTATGAAGAAAAGTAAAGTTCATCACTAGGACCAAAAGTGGCTTTTCGATTCTCGTTCATTTTTTATCACGTACCTCGAGATAGCTTTACTTTTTGTCCTAGTGATACAATACTATTTATGTCCTGATTACAAACATTGATTATAACACATCATTATAAAAATAACAAAAATTTCCCAAAAAATCAGATTTTTATTTATTTCTAGCTAACTATAAGAGATAGAAAAAAATATTAAATACAAAATTTGTTCATATTAATTTTTTTATTATTATTATTATTTATTTAATTACAAGTAGGCATGAGAACCTATCAAGCAATATAGACCTACATTAAAAACGAAATTCCACATTACCTAACTTGTCATTTAAAATTTTTGAGTTACAGCCCTATTGATTTTGTTAAATTAATTTCGAGTGGTTCAACGAAATACTCCCAAATAGCGTTATGTGACATTTCGTTTGGAAGCTTATTTAATTCTGAATCCAAAAAGAAGAGTAATTAATATTACAAAAAATATATAGTACTGTACAGCAAAATGGGGCAAAATGATGTATCACAGGACCAGATTTCCATTTAAAAAAACAAAGTTATACATTCAAATTGGCGGATAAGTTTTTTGAAATCGTAATAAAATAGTCTTTTTTTAATTGAATAGGTTCCTAAACGTACGGAGTTGATAAATGCAACAATTTTAAAATTATTAAGTGGTGGCCGGACTTTTGTATCACTCTGTTTAAAAACAGGGGCTCCGCACCTGTTCACCCCGGCGGAGGAAATGAAAACAGATTATTGTATACTCTGCTAAATGATGATTCCAATTTTGCCAAATTGGTTGGAAATAAACTAGTTTTGGTTCATTGTAGGCTTAACCTAAAATTATGTAATGTTGTTGATCTAATTCAGTTGTTGTATTTATAATACGTAACTACAGCTGTTTGAATTGAATTTCAACGCAGTTTTTTTCAATTTTAGTTGATTTTTGTTTGTGTTTGCTTTTAGTTAGTTAATCTAACCTAAAAATGCTGTTGGCTGTGAAGAATTTATAATAACCTGATTTCTAAATTTGCCAAGTCGACTGCTATGGTAATGAATCCAAACAAACTTGTGTTGCTAAGCTTTGGATCCGAGATCCGAACAGCTGTTTCATCTGATATAGGGCTGGATGGAAGTGTACCTACCAATTTTCACTATTTTTTTAACCAAGCTCGATTCGTTCCCCAAAATAGATCAAAACTTAAAATATTATGAAAGTACCCTGTACACGTGGTAGTTTTACCGCGCGGATCTACCGATCGAAAGCCGACGCGACGGCCGAGTTTGTACACTGCGAGCGAAGCGAAGGTACATAGACCGAAGTGCAAACTCACAAAGCAAGTGGAACAAAGCAGCGCGTGAGACGAAGCTGGAGTCTAAAATATTTCGTACACACAGGTATAGTCCCAAATATTCATCGTCCCAAATAGTCGGTTGAAACCGTCAGCGGTTCATCTGCGAGATGGAATTACTGTATTTAAATGTTTTAACTGTAATTTTAAACTTACTTAACCTACGTGATATCTATTATCTCTAATATTTACCATGGCTGATTACTTACACATGTACCCGAATTGGAAAAAGAAATCCACGAGGGCGTTATCAGGGTGCATGTGGTAAAAATAAAAGAAGGTGCAGAGGCTGATGAATATATCGCAGGATTTGACCGCGACCCAAGGTGGTAGAAGCTTCTTTTTCTTCTGTAAGAAATCATAAGAATTGGTCAAGTTTAGTGTCGTCGGATATACATTGCAGCTATCTGCCGTCTTACAATCTATACTTAGTGCAGCTTGACCAGGAAATATTTTAAAACAGACAATATACAGTTTGTGAACGGCGTTGCAGGTTACGCAACAAATCTTGTTACATCGTTTATCTACCAAAAAAACTAAGTTTTGGAGCAATTATAATTTTTTTATCACCTTACGAGGACGACCAGCAATGAGTCAGAGGAACATCTTAAATAGGATCATAGGTCGAGGTAGTACATCAAATTAAAGATATATCTTAGGAGAACACGAAGCCGCAAATCCGACATCAAAAGGTTCGCCCTACACAAAATGGCGACGGTTTGAAGTTACAATATTGGGCTTTTTGAAAATGGCTTAGTTTGAATTATTGGCATGAGATTTAAAAGCACTTGTCCGATAATACAAACTAGAAATTCCTGCAGAGATGCTACAGATCGTTATGAATGGCTACTACCCCCGCCTATAAATAGCTCACTGCCAAACTGCAGAAGGAAAACAGATTGAGCATTTATTGTAAAAAAGTTAAGCTGTTATGAAAGTTTATTGGTAATTGTTATTTTCTAACTTGTAATAAAAATGTATAATTTGAAATAAAAATTGTTCTTCATCCTCCTTGTAGACCGTTCTCACTGAAGGTGATAAGTCACTCACTTTGCACAAAAACTCTTCCTACTGCTAGTGTGAATTGTCGGAGTTTTCCTTTTAAATCTTTTGCCAGTAAATAAAATTAAACCATTTAAAAAATACCCAATATTTTAACTTTAAACCGTCACCATTTTGTGTAGGGCGAACGTTTTGATGTCTGATTTGCGACATTGTGATCTCCTAAGGTATACCTTTAATTTGATGTACAGCTCAACCTATGCTCCTATTTAAGATATTCCTCCGATTCCCTGCTGGCCGTCCCCAGAAAGTACAATATTCTGCATTTTGAAAATAGCTTAATTTGACTTATTTGCATTATGTATAAAAGCAAAACTCCGAAAATCCACACTAGAATACCTGCTGAGATGGTACAGAGCGGTAAGCATGGCTACTTCACCCGCCTAGCTCACTGCCAAACTGCAGAAGGAAAACAGTTTGAGCATTTGTTGTAAAAATAATTGTTACTTGTTATTTTCTAACATGTTATAAAAATGTACAATTTGAAATAAAAATTGTTCCTCGACCTCCTCGTAGACCGTTCCCACTGAAGATGATATGGTCCTACTGCTATGGTTCCGTATAAACCTATAAGGAACTGTTCTCTGCCAATACGTATAGGCTACTACGTCTGTTTTTTCAAAAGCTGCCTTGTCCATACCACCTCTGACGAAACCAAAGTCAGCAAGACTCAAATTGGCAGAGTTTAGTAAATCTTGTGAGTGTGGATTTTTAAAAACACTGCAATGATTTGCGGGAATTTTTCAAGAACATCTAAACTATAATTCGTAGACGATAGAAATATTGAATTATCAATAAAGAAAACTAAATAATTATAATAATTTGAACTCGTGAAAAATCACAGGCAGATTAATTAGATACACATGTAGCTTTTGTAGAAACATAAATCCAAATCAGGTAACTTTGAATTCGCGCGCCAAGGCCAATTCATGTTGGCAACATTGTAGGTAAGACCAGTCTGCCACTCTCAACAGCTGTTAGCTGCCTGGGTAGGTACTAAGCCGGTCGTTCTTAATTATTCATTCTTCTGCAGTAGCCTTGACTATGTAATGTAAGAGTAACAACACGATCAACTCTTAGACTAAACCGAAGCTATTTAAATGTAATACCGACTTGGTAAAATTAACCATCAGTAAGCAAGTTTTATTAATATGCGTTCGTGAGTTGTTTAAAGTTATTATTGTGAAGTGTTTTTTTATGGCGTTTCAAGGCAAACTGTCCGACCTTGTCTAAGGCCTACTTCGTTACAAAACATGTCTACCGGCTAAGATATCCATCTATCTTCTACCAGGTAAAGTTCAAACCTAAATTACACCCTGAGTTAGCTATAATAATATGTATTGTGTGAATTTAACTGTAACATTTATCTACACTTGCAGAGTATATTTTATGTCATAACTTAACTTCTTTTTTCATAGCCTATATTTTACATAGCCTATCTGTTTTACTTTACGTAGCCACAAGCCTTAAACTGTTTGCATTATAAGATTTAGAAGCCTTTTTAAGCCTTATAAAGGTGTAATAGTGTGTATTCAAAGCTCTGTTTTAAATATTTCTTTGTAAGCCTATAAATACAATACAGTTCTATACACGAGGTTAAATTACAGTTTCATACATGAAATAGTTATGCAACTTTATACATGTTTTTAGCCATGTACTAAAACATGTGTTTTTTTTCTTATAGTGAACATCACTGGTTTAAGTATCGCATGGGTTTAACATCCTACAAGTTTTGTCTTCCATCTTCGAACAATAACAACCAGCTATTATGAAAACATTTCTGAGTGTTACTAGAATTTTGAACTGTCTGTTACTTTAAAAATGATATCAAATTAATAAAGGCTTACATAGTTGAAAAAGGCTACAATAATATTTTTTTTATAATAATAATTGGGAGGAGCAAGCTATAGCACATTTCGGACCTTAGCCCTAAGGGCTGCACATTAGAAATATTTATATACTTTTTTTTATAGAGAGACGTCTCATATTTTTTTTTATTAATTAATTTTTACCTAGTATTAAGTTTGGCCATAGATATAAAATTATTATCAAATCCATGGTGAATGTATTCAATTTTGTAAATTTGTAAACACTACTAGTTCGTAATTTTGTATTTTTTTTTACTGTAAACAGGGAGGGTTTTTCAAATTTTGTTTTGGGGAGGGTTTTTCTTTTTGAACATAATTAATTAATATATATATATTGTAAATATTTTCTTTCAAAATCAATTGTACTTAAGGGCATGTCAATTTAAAATTCTTTTATTATTTAAGGGCGTATAATTTTTGTATTTTAATTTAAAATATTATTTTAATAAACAAATTGTTTATTAAGTGAATTGTATTTGTTTGGCATTTCCTGTGAATAGCTAATTCAGGTGTTTCTTAAAAAAACTTTCCAAAATAAGGTAAGGCTACAGATTATTATTCTTAGAAGGAGTTATCATCTTTTTTTTATGTATGTACCACCCCATTTTTGACTCAGTACGCTTTCCATTTTGTTTGTTCCCTTTGAGGATGGTACACACATCAGAAATACATCGTTTATGAAAATACTATTTAAAAACAACGGACTTTATCTATTTTATTCCTACCTATAACTATCCTGAGGGGGATTTAATGTGTACAATTGTAAGAATTACTAACAGTAGTCCTATTTGTTAAAATGTGTTATTTACATAATATATAACAAAAATAAAAATATTAATTTAATTGCTTTTTTATTTTATAATGACACATCAAACGATTTTAAAAGTTATTAATATTATAAAGAAGAAATTAATAATGGAATATGAATGTGTATATGTTATACAAAGATGTACTCTTGTTTCCGAAGTTAAACGAATTGCAAAATTTTTTTAATTTTTATAAATGAAAATATTGATGATAAAAGGTTGTATTTATATTAATTTTATAACCTCAAAGCAAATCTTTATAGCCTACATCAGTTCTATAAGTCATATTTTAAAAAAAATGAACTTCACAAGAAATTACATTACTGATTGAAGATGCAAACAACCCAAAGTATAATATAGGCCTACGCTGGGTTTTGTTTGAGTATTACAGATGATGGGCGGAACCATTTCTTACGGACGTAAGCTCGTTTTATAATTCCTGGAGGGGGCGCGCAAGGTCTTTTCAACCGGATGTCAATACAAATTTGTATAGTCTCAGCTCAGTTGTATAATCTTACAAACCTTTCAATGGCCTCTTCCACTACATATCCCTATGCTTTCCTCCAAAGTTTGCTTGTGGTTCTCAGTTCTTTCGCAACTGGTCTGAATGTTCCGGCTCGCGTTATATTCCTGTATTAATAAATGTATAACAACCAGGTGTTAGGCTAGGCGCATATTGGGACGCGTTTGACGCTTGTTTGACGCTTCTTTTTGTAACATAAGTAAATTAATGGATTGCGCATATTGGTAACGCGACGCTACGCAGTTCGACTCACGTGGCACGACAGACATGTGGCTCAATGACAGTGACAAAGATTCTCGCGCCACGCGCTACACGCCTCACGAGTTCAGTACGCTAATGGCGCTCAAAGATTTTGGTTTCTAGTTGTGCATTTTCCATTAATACACTTTTCAGATGTTGGCCCAGAAAAAGCTGATAGAGGCCTAATTAGTTTTAAAATTGTTGAAAATAAAACTGAATTTATTCGAATAATTAAGCTGAATTTTTAATAAACATTTAAAAAAGTAATTTTTAGTAAAATAATTAACATAAAATAAATTTTAATAAATATATATGTCCACTGAATTGTTTAATAAATATTTTTTGTTAATCAATTAAAAAACTGTGTTTTATATTATGTTCTCTGCATTTAATATGAAATAATTTTTATCAAACTATTTGACATTAACCCCGTAATTTAAAAAAAAAAATCTCTTAAGTCATAAACTAACAGGTGAAAATGTTTAAGGTATGTACATAGAAAGGACATAATATGTATCATCCCGTGCTCTTCTGTGAGTTTCGGTCCATCCGGAAGTAGTTAGTAAAAACAGCAAGTAATTCTGAAGTCATTTTAAATTAGGATAGATCTAGAATCATTCATTTTAAACATTCTAAAAAATTAAATGAAGTAAAATCCGCGTGTCTACTGGGCGAGAGTTGGGAGCAACTGCGTTGTAATATGCGTTCCCCAACGCGTCATCTCGCACGCGTCCCTAGTCTTAATGATGTGTGCGTAGTGAGTACCAACGTACCAACATCATCAACGTGACAGACACAAAGTTTTAATCGCCCCCTTCAAAGTATAAGCCCGCATTCCTGCTTTCCACCTTACACGTTAATCACATGAAGGAAAACGAGAGGTTTTAAATAAATATAATTACAACAACTTACAAGGTTTTTCTAAATAATAAACCTTGATGTTTGGTTTTTAAAGTTGTAGTCTTGCTTTCTCTTTTAAATTAGTTTAAACTTAAAGCTTGCATGTTATTTTGAGTATGATACTTCATAACAATGCTACCAACAGATAGATAGTTTGGTTATGTAAAGAATGTCCTATACTTAAATTAATTTACTTTCATTTCAATTTAGAGTAAAATAATGTCTAATTACTACCATGTAGTAGTTACATAAAACACCGTGAGGTGGGATTGCTTACGGAGAGGGGTCATCTAGAGCCGAGAAGCTGCTACTTCGGTTTTTTTTTTTTTTTAGGGGGCGCCAATCTTATACGTGCGGGGGCGCTAATCAATGTAGTTACGCCACTGCCACCACCCTAAGCCCTAATACTTCTAAACATTTTTAATAATAATAATATTACCTTGTTAGGTCCGTCACGTGACTTCTTGTCGTGTATTTTTTACGACATGTTTCGGAGACGAAACTCCATTTTCAAGTTCTAATCACTCCGAAGAGATCGCCGCACATTAAAATAAATAAAACATATACACACATACACACGTACACATCACATCAACACATAAACACAATATCGAGCTTGTCATAAAATTAGGTGCGCAACCTATCATTGTCGGTTGAATACTGCCGGTATTGCGTTCAGGGAACCAACACCTCAACTGAAAAAATGTCCGGAGTTAATAAAATCAATTGCCAGGATTGTAGTATACATTACATAGGTGAGACAGGGAGAACTTTCATCGAACGTTACAAGGAACATCTTCCCAACAATAAGTCCAACATTAACAATTCCAATTACGCTCGTCACCTTGCCGAAAACAAACTTAGCCCAGGTGACTTCCACGTTCGGTAGAAACCCTACACATTTGCGACAAAGGTAGACTAATGAATGCTAACAAAGAGTATGAAATTTATAAAGCATTCAAAAATAAACTGGACGATATCTTAAATTACCAACTTTCATTTCACTCTCACCATTTATATGATAAGACCATCAAATATTTACAGAAGACAGAGATAACCATCGTTAGATCCCTGAACGCAATACCGGCAGTATTCAACCGACAATGAATATTGCAGCATTGCGCACCTAATGTTATGACAAGCGCGATATTGTGTTTATGTGTTGATGTGATGTGTACGTGTTGCCACGGGCAAAAACCCGACACAAATGGGCTAATTACTAGGGTAATTAGGCCTAACAATAAAAGTCAGATATATAAGCCAATAGGCCAAAATATGCAAATGTAGAGTTAGAAATAAAGAAAATAACACTTTTTAAATAGATATCACAAGAAAAATGTATGTAAAAAGAAAGGAAGTAATTTAAAATAATTATATTGTAAATTGCAGGCCTAGTCAATGTTAAACGTAATAGAAACAAAGCTCAGTGAATTATTTTAAGGAAAATCGACAGGATAATTCTTGTCGAGTTTTGTCAAAAGTTGCAGAACTCTGTACTGTTGCCATGCGCCATAAGAGGCTATGTTAAAATTTTAAAGTATTTTAAAATATAAAAATAGTAAATTCTTTTTAATGAAATGTATAGAGGAGAAGAAGACAATCATAATCTAATTAACAGAATTGTTTTAATTACAATAATTACAAAGTTATAGAGCAAAGACTTAGGTGAAAAATGCTAAAATTCACAAATTAAAAAATTCAAAGGCCTAAATTGGGGATAAAGTAAAGGATAATAAATTAATAATAATTAACTAAAAATAAATTAACCTAATTAAATATTTTTGAAGGAAAAGGCTCAAAAATAAACAAACTAAAATAACTAATTAAATCAAGGGAAATAAGATTATATAGTAATAAATATATATGAAATAAGGTGTAATATATATGTTTATGTAAGATACCATGTGAGAAGGGGGCATAAACCAAAAAGGGGGGTTGCCAAATCCAAAATTCGACGATTCACAGATAATAGGCCACAGAACCGTGCCCGAAGTGAAGAAGGAAAAAAGAAGAATAGTTTTGGAAGTTTGGGAACCAGGAGAAGAAGATAGAACAAAGAAAATTCAAATTTGGACCATTTTGAAAAAGTTAAAATTCAAAATTAATGGAAAATTAACGAAGGCGATAACTTGAGAACCAGGAACCCTAGAACTACAACTCAAAGGAGGAAGAAATCAGAAGATGGTCAAGAATCCAATGAGCCACAGAAATCCAAAATCGGACAAGGGGTTACAAAGTTAGAGCACTTTGAAAGTTTTAAATACCAAAAGTGCATAATTCCTGTATAGACTGGCACAACTTGTGTAAACAGTGTGGGGTGAGCTAGAGGGATGACGTAATGGTTACCACCACCGAGGCCAATACAATTACTTATTGCACTGCAAATGAAATAATTAATTATCAACGAAACTAAAGTGGATTAATTAAAATAAAGTCGTGGGACCTAATTTAAATAATTAAAGGAAGATTCTGCAAGCTAGAAAAACCAAATAAATCACCAGAGAAACGAAGTTGCTAAAAAGGGAAGAGTAAGTCTCTTGACTTCGATTTGAACAGTACGAGGTTGAGGAAAGGAGAATTAAATTTAGTTGCGAATTGATAGTCACCCGAGGACCACGTACAAGTCTGCAGAAGCAGCAGTAGGTCGGCGAATATCACCAACTCCGGTACAGTTAGGCGGGCCGTAATAAATCGCTATAATTTAAAGAAGAGGAGTGATCCTAAGGGATTGAAGAAATAGTTGCGAGAAGATAGCCATCCAAGGACCACGTCAAAGTTTTCAGAAGCAGCAGTAGGTCGGCGAATATCACCAACTCCGGTACAAGTCAGCGGGCCGTAAGAAATCGCTCTACCTTAAGGAAGAGGAGGAATCCTGGGAGGAAGGAAGAAAGAAGAGGATCAAGGACTTCATTCCAAGGCCTAAACCACCTAGGAGGAAAGCTGCGATCAATCATATTTATTTGTGAGTAGCAAATAACCAAGCTATATAATTTTTAATATAAATAAAATCCAGAGATACAATTTTAATAAATAAAATCAAAAGTAATAGTAAATTCAGGGGAAAGTGTAAAAGTAAAATCATTCAGGAATATTCCCTATTCTCACAATTTTATAAAAGCGTTTAAATATAAATGTAAATAATATCATAGTTGTAAATATCAGGAATATGTTTGTTTGAAAATTTTAAGAAGTGGAGAAAGAAGAATTAATTTGATTTTTGAAATTAAAAAAGTTTTAATTTTCAAATCTTAATTTCTTCCATTTATGAGTTAACTACCCTATACCAAAAATTTAACCAGTGCTCTAGAATAAGTTAGTTGATAAGGTTCTATTAATTCTTGTGTGTGACATAATAACTCTAAACGGCACGGCCCGAAGAAGGAGTCAGGCTAGAGCTAGTGAAATATTATATAAAGTGTATTTATTACCAACAAATCTTTTAAGATTTAGGAAAGTTAGCGTATTTCCTATTTCTTGTCCACGTATACGCGCAAAAAATATTTAAGGGCAAATAAAATAGAAAATAGAGGCGGGTGCGACGTAACAAGTGACGTTAGAACCCGAATTTTGAGTAGGTGCGCGTGTGAGAAGCGGCAAGTGGCTTCAGAACGAGGGCTCGAAACCCTTTGAGCACGACAGCTTACCGAGTGCGCGTGTGCGGCGTGGCAGTGTGTATATGTTTTATTTATTTTAATGTGCGACGATCACTTCAGAGTGATTAGAACTTGAAAATGGAGTTTCGGGTCCGAAACATGTCGTAAGAAATATACGACTAGAAGTCACGTGACGGACCTAACAAG
>JAGFPH010000136.1:235585-262331 GCA_018207615.1 Philaenus spumarius
AGAAAGTAAATCTTGGCCTAAATTGATAGTGAAATAGTAAATCTTAACATAGGCCAGGCTCATTTCTCAAGCAAAACTTTGACGTTACGGTTAATCCTTCGATAATTGTTAATATATTTAGGCCTGATTAACAATTTAATTTGTCAGAAGAAAGTAAATCTTAGCCTAAATTGATAGTGAAATAGTAAATTTTAATATAGGCCTGGCTCATTTATCAAGCAAAACTTTGACGTTACGGTTAATCCTGCGATAATTGTTAATATATTTAGGTCTGATTAACAATTTAATTTGTCAGAAGAAAGTAAATCTTGGCCTAAATTGATAGTAAAATAGTAAATTTTAATATAGGCCTAGATCATTTCTCAAGCAAAGCTTTCACGTTACGGTTAATCCTGTGATAATTGTTAATATACCTATTTAGGCCTGATTAACAATTTAATTTGTCAGAAGAAAGTATGCCTAAATCTTGGCCTAAATTGATAGTAAAATAGTAAATTTTAATATAGGCCTAGATCATTTCTCAAGCAAAGCTTTCACGTTACGGTTAATCCTGCGATAATTTTTAATATATTTAGGCCTGATTAACAATTTAATTTGTCAGAAGGAAGTAAATCTTAGCCTAAGTTGTTAGTGAAATAGTAAATTTTAATATAGGCCTGGCTCATTTCTCAAGCAAAGCTTTGACGTTACGGTTGATCCTGCGATAATTGTTAATATATTTAGGCCTGATTCACAATTTAATTTGAAATCATTTAATAACAGAAGTTAAACGAGCGTGGCTCTGCCACCTTGTACTGTCTATATAATCGGTTAGAACTTCATAATTTTAAATCTAAACTATGTATGTTGTATTTTAACACTGAAAACACTAACTTAATATGAGAAATAAACAAGCACTAACTGATGGATGCTCCAATTCGTCCGCCATCTGAGACCTCCGCATCGTCCTTATCCACAAGTTGTAGGTTTGTGAAACACTTTTGTTAATCGGTTATTACAAATATACATCTTCAACCAGATTGGCACATAAGATCTTTATTTACGAAAACACTCTGCAAAGGAAAATGCAAACAAAAAAACATCACCCGTATTTATAATAAAACATAACCTCAAAAAAACTTGTACAAGTATGGTAGTAAAATTATCAATCAAATGAAATGTATTAAATTACCAAAACCGGTTTATTTTTATCACTAATTTAGTTTTTAACTCAAAAATACATCGCCTGTTACCTAAATAAAATTAACACAAATTATGAAATTTACTGCAGAAAACATATAAATTTTGGAAATGCTATACAGCTGTCAAAACAATGCCTATTCTGTCAGCTGGGATTTTCTAAACGCTATCAAAAATTGTTTCAATAGATTTCCAAGTTTAAGGTCATGAATGAAGGACAGCAGGTTATGGTTTTCGTTATAAAGAGTAGGTATTACGTTTGACTACTTTAAGTTGTAAGTACAATAAATTCCTGTGTTTATGTCCTCTAAGATATTTTTTTGATCATTTTAATAATAGTATAACGTTGATTAGCTTATATTATTTAGGCATTTGTTTATGTCCGGGACTATTTTAAATGAGCCTTATTTAGTGTACTAGTAAGCCCCCGTGAAAAATCGCAGGAGGATTAATTAGATACACATTAGAAATACATCATTTATACAAAAAAGTATTTAAAAACAACAGTCCTACAGTTAGGCCTACCTAACTATGCTGACGGGGATTTTTAACCCGGTAAATGTGTATATTTATAATCGTTATAAAACTGTAGGCTAGGATTACTTGTTAAAATTTTGTTTTTATATACAATATTATATAACTAAATAAAGATAAATATTATCTTTTAATTGCTCGGACAGAATTTAGTGTGTTTTCTTTTAAACGAAAGAAAATTATGGATTTTTTAAAAAAATATAATATGATTGTTACCTACTTCTAGAGATTTATTTTGCCGTAGGACATTTTTCAGCCGACCTCGGGAGGCTTTTTCGCTAGTAATGAAGAAATTAATAATGGAATATGTTTATATGTTATACAAAGCTGTACGAATGTTGCCGAAGCTAAACGAAGGAGTATCTCTTCTTACAATTTTTATAAACGAATAGTTTGATGATAAAAGGTTGTATTTATACAGGGTAAGGGGGGGGGGTATTTAAAAGGGTGATATGTACAGTTTATAACCTCAAAGCAAATATTATAACGTATTATAGCACACATTAGTTCTATATCTCATATTTAAAAAAAAAATCAATTTCGTAAGAACTTATAATGATTGAAGTTGTAAACATAATCCCAAAGTATAATCTATATACTGGGTTTGTTTAAGTGTTACAGATGATGGGTGAAATTATCAGTTATATTATATGTTACTCACGCACTTACGGACGTACACTCGCTTTTGTAGGACTCAATATATTTTTGTATGTCTTAATTTTGAATTATTTGAACTTAGTTTCACTTTAGGATTAGATTTGGTTTTGTATTTACTACTGTAAAAGAAACACACCTACGGCATTTAAGGCAGGGGAAATTACAGCACAATTCCTTTAACCTAGAATGCCGAATTAAACCTTTTTTTAAAAAAGTTAAATAATGGTCCTACATTGATTATATACGAACTGATAACGTGCTGCGAATAGGCTGTTAAGTTGTTTATTTCGTCTATATGTAGGGTTGTGTTGTAGGTTCCAGAGCATATATTGTAGTTTAACCACTAGGGCCTACCGATCTACGGAGATCACAGGAAAATAAAGCAAAACTCAAATGTAATATGCAAATTATCACGTTCACTGCTAAGGACGCATATGTGAGCTTGACACTGAACACTATGAGAAGCTGCCGACGCACAGTGCATTGCACGCCAACCCCCATATTGGGAGTATTTTCAAAACACAGTGCATTGCGTGCTTCGCACAACAACCCCGTATGGGTGTACTTTCAATACACAGAGCATTGCGTGCTTCGCACGCCAACCCCCGTATTGAGAGAATTTCCAATACACAGTGCATTGCATGCTTCGCATGCCAACCCCCTTATTGGGAGTATTTTCAATACACAGAGCATTGCGTGCTTCGCAAGCCAACCCCCGGATAATATTTTCAATACACGGTGCATTGCATGTTTCGCACGCCAATTTTAAGCCTATGTGCTATGGGACGCACATGTGCGTCCGCTTTAAAATATTAGCGATTATTACGTAGAAAGGTTCAAAAATAAAAAGTAAAGTAATTTCTACTTACTTAGGCTATAAATATAAAAAAAAATAAAAGGTCAGCTCCTGGCATAGGAAATACGAAATTTGCGTAGCAGTGAACGTGTTAGTCGAAAATAATTCTCAAATTTGCTTTTTTTTATGTGGCGTGTTTATATGAAAGTATGCTATTTTTATTTCAGAATAAGTACAAAGACGTAAGTAATATTTTGTATTGTTTTACTACTGCTTGCAGAGAGTGCTTTAGAAGAGCCTAAATCATGTCTTGTAAGTTCCAGTTGTTCTCACCTACTAATTTGTTATTATAGACGCAAACGCTAAGACATCAAGTGTCAACCAAAATCATCAACAAAACCCTGCCAAGTATTACATTATTTTGTAAATATTGTCAAATTTGATTATTTATTATTGGAACATTTGCCATCATTTTTATTACACATCCGAAATACATAATTTAAAAAAAGTACAATAATTGTAAAATAAGTTTAATTATTTAAAAACCACAGGCTTTATCTAGGCCTTCCTATGCTGTCGGGGATTTTTAACTCTGTAAATGTGTACAATTATAAGGATTATACAACTATTTATAAGCCAAATTTGTTAAAAATTTTATTTATATTCATTATTATATATATCAAAATATTGATAAAAATATTACCTTTTAACTGATTTCTAACTTCATGTTGATAGATCAATAATAATTTAGAAGTTATTAATATTATAGTGAAGATATTAATAATCGAATGTTTATTTGTTATACGAAGATGTACGAATGTTTCCGAAGTTAAAGGAATAAGTATCTCTTCTTTAAACTTGTATAAATGAATATATTGATAGTAAAAGGTTGTATTTATATTCGTTTCATAACCTCAAAGCAAATTCTATAACGAATTATAGCCTACATTAGTTCTTTAAAACTCATATTTTAAGAAAACGAACTACACAAGACTTATATTGTTTGAAGTTGTAAACATAAACCCAAAGTATAATCTACGGTAGGTTTTGTTTTAGTATTACAGATGATGGGGGAAATCAGCTGTTATATTAGATTATAGTGTTACTCACGTACGTACGTACGGAGGTACACACGGTTTTATAGGAGTTGATTATAACACACAAATGAGGGCAAATGACCGACTAATTAATAATAAAATTTAACATCCATCTATATATCTGTACATAAAAATAAAACTGCAGTGTCTGTCTGTGGTTTCAAAATAAATACTAATCTCATATGGTTATTCACACTCTACCAAAACCTAAACATGCATTTTTTTTCATTTTTTGTCTCTTGCATGTCAAAAATTTAATGTTCGTTTGTTTTTTAATTAAATTTATGTTTCAGAAAAACATTTTTCTCCTTCGACAGTGTTAAGTTAAGCACACTATTGCCTTCACCAAAGTTTGGTCCTTCCAACTGTGAAGTTTCATAATTTTTGAACGATGTGTTAGAGGCATAAATAACGTGATGAGTTCTCTACCGGCCTCACTGCTCCGCATTCATTCAGTATAATGGGGAAAGCCACTCTATATAACTCTGCCCTCTCTGGTGCAGTGATATAATGTCTTATATATTTTACCTTATTGGTTTCAGAATACGATGCCGATTATCCATGATTCTTGCTGTTGTGGATTGACAAATCTTAAAAAAGGAGTTACTATCGCGGTCGGAGTACATTGTGTGAGTAAACCAAGCATTGTTTCATGAATTAACTTTTATAGAACAAAAACTACATCTTTATGCCTTTAAGCTGCGGTTAAAAAAACTGAGTTTCTATTTTCCAAAGTACTCCAAAACAGATTATACTCCAAAAACTGATTCGACTCGAATATCGATTCCCCTATATGCTCTCACAATATATTTTGCCTTGCGGTTCTTTTCAATCAGCGATAGCGGTTCATAGACGAAACGGATCATTGAACCGGTACGCTACATATCAAATTATTTGTTATGTAACCTTTTAACCAGAACGTTCTGTAAGATTAATATTTTGATTTGGGCGACTTTATCATGTAAGGTTATTATTATTATTATATGGAGGTGTGTGGTTCATAATTTCTAAACCATGTATGGTTTGCCTTATTTGGGGGCTCCACCAGATTCGACTTACGAATCAATTTTGCTTGGCTTGAGAGGTCTGACTTACAACTAATTGGTTGAAATAACTTCAGAGACGTTTGATGGTTTGAATTAAATGTATAATTAATAATAAAAGATTGTACATGACATATGATTCATTTTTGGTAGCTATATTTTTCCTAAATTAATAATATCTAGAATTTGTATTCAATTTATTAAGCAAAGGTTGAATTAACATGACACAATGAAAATTGTTCTTAAGAAATGTACAAATAATTCAATCTACAATTTCTTAATGTTTAATTTATAAATTTGTATTTTTCTCTAAATTTTACTTAATGATAACTTACTGAATTTACTAAACTAACTTTACGATAATATTTTGATAGTTAGTTATTATATTTAATATATAATGTTGTTAAGGGAAACGGTACTAATTAATTACTGTGCAGTTTCCTTAATATTTAATATATAAAACTTATTCTTTATTAAAATAGGCTTCTAAACAAAATATAGTATAAAACTATTGAAATTAAAAGTTTGTTAATTAAGTTAACATAATGATTTGTTTTTAAACCTTATCCTAAACAACAGTTTCTGACCTTATAAATTCGATCGGAATCTCCTTTCAATTGCTTATTAGGTATTATTAAAATCCTTGGCAGCTAATCTATATATATAAAATTCAATGTATGTCCGTCTGTTTGTACGTTTGTCTGTTTGTCCTTTATGCGTTACCAAACCGTCCATCCGATTGCTTTGAAATTTTGCATAGTAACACAGGTTGACCCTGGGAAGATTTTAGGCCATTTACCGAAGTCCTAGTGGCCCTCAAAGTTTCAATGTTAATCTTATGGAAGGTCAATCTTAAGGAAGAAGAAGAAAGATTTCTTTTGATTTTATCAGGGGCACAAAAAACAGCTGTTCGTATGAAAAGCTTAAAACAGCTGATTTTGATCAACAACTGATTTGGATCAAAAACTGAATATAATATGTTAGGCCTACAATGAACTAAAACACCATTTATTGGGCTAATTATTTAAGATATATAAAAGCCAAGTACCACTCACTGACTGAACACTTAAAAAGAATACAATTACGTTAAAAAGACTGAAAATACCAACCACCACGGGCAACGCCGTACGGGTCAGCTAGTTCTATATAAAGAAGACCCGACCAAATTGCTTACTTAGTGTTGCTTTTAAATAATGAATTTATTTTATTATATATATATATAGCTTCCCATTTAATATTTGTATCTGATTTTACTTTAATTATCTGGATATGATTTTGATTTGATTTAATTTGCTTAACCTCGAGATCTGTCTTAACATAAATTGAAATTTTTAAATTACTTACATATTTGGCGATTTTCCCTTTTACTCATTTTTAAACTGATACTATATATATTTTATTGATTATTTTATTTAACACTTAATTGATATTCATTTATCTATATTCGCACATTCACTGAACACTATTTATCCACTGGTTCCTGCGATGCCTTTTGAAATTGGTGATTGATTTTAAACTGATTGATGATTTTTACTTGGTGAGTTCGACTTGATGATTGACTCTTATTTGATGATTGATTTTAAATGATTTTTGTATTTTAAGGTAAAATGTACTTAGTCGTTTTATAGCGGGTTTTAGGTTGAAATATACATTGTGGTGTGAAGCGGGCTTTTAGGTCTTGCCCGTTCAAAAGATTTTAGAAGAAGACCCGGCTTTTCTCGCTCTTGCCCTACTCCTGCTACCGCGTCCTTTTGAAAAACCGTTTGTCATTGGCTAAAGATTTTCACTCATCTCCCTATTGTCTTTTATTTTTCTAAAAATTTGTCCATCTGTAAATTCTTGTAAAAGCATTCTCATGATATTCTGCATTGTTCGCTAAAGCTGTGTGAAATGTAATATGAACCGTTTCGCTAGTTTCAGAGCAAGTTGTTCTAATGCTGCTGACTTGATTAAAATGTCTGGGAACGTAACCTAATAGTTTACACGTGTGTTACTAGTTATCAGCTGTAATCTTTTAACTGTGTCCTTTCTTCATAACTAACTTCTTGGGAATATTGGTGTCTACCAATATATCCGTTACACTCCCCCTGCTGGGTGTAAAATTGTACCACCAATTTTTGTTTATTTATTTTCTCCCCTTTTGTATTGAAGTGAATTAAGACGATGTTTATTTTCAGTGTAGTATCTGTGTTTATGTTTGTAGTAAGTCGATGTTTGTGGAATTGCTGATAACGTAGTATGAATCTCATGTTTAGCTGATAATGTAGAAGGCAAGTGCTGGAATTCATGCGTTAGAGTTTCCTTAAAGGAAGTGTGGTTTTGCTGTGCCAGCATCAGGTCGGTTGCTTGATAACAGTTTGTTATTGTAGGCCTATTTAGAATTGGTGTTGTATATACAAATACGTTTTTGTAAATCTATTGGAATGTGTAGTATTTTTGTTACTTTCGCAAGATGAAAATTCTGCTTGATCAGGACTTCCTCTTCAAGTAACGAAAGTCGTTAGAAAATCTGTTTTTGGAATGTGTAGCTCCCCAAGGTCTAGATCCTCAGGAATACACACTATGTTCGAAATGTTGAGTTTGCAGTCTAGGCTGTTTACTGGCGTTGTCATTCACGTTATCAGGTGTCTTTAAATTATGATGTCTTTAAATTATACGACTGTTATGATGTTATCTACAAAGTTGTTTGATAGATCAGATCTCGATGTTATTTACTTTTAAAAGCTTTACTTATTCAAAGTTTAATTGTTATTTAGTTTTACTTATTCAAATGATTACTGGTTTTTACTAAGGCATTAGTTGTTGCTGCAAATAAAAATTTGTGTTACATTAATGATACTTCTGTTAAATACTTAATTAGTGCTTAAATCTAGTACATGTTACTTATTCCTAATTTCTACAATACTAATTATAGACAGATCTCGATGATATTATATATTTGTACATTGTAATGCACACATAACATATTTTTGTTTATAATGACCTTCTGTGATACATTTTCATTCTAGAAATATGTATGGGTTCATTTTGTAGCTTTCCGTACTTTAATATTTCTACTAGGTATGTTAGGCTGTTAACCATATTAAGTTCAAGGGACCGAACCGAAACTTCGAATTAAAGACGTTCGAATTATCCAAGTTCTACTGTATTGAGAAACACTGACTAGTGGGAAATTCAAAACTCGATTTTCTCACGCTCTCGTTCACAAAATAAGACATTTGAAATTGGTATATAGGTTTACATAGTTTTATTTAGAACTAGGGGAGACCCCTGCGTGCTTCGCACGCTAACCCCCAATGGAACATTCTAAAAACATACGTTATGTTTTATTTATATAAAGTTGTAGTATTAATAATAACCTCAAAACTAAGATGGTAAATAATGTTAAATGTTCAAACCAAATTATTTCTTATATTTTATAACAGCAGTTAATAATAGTTAAAAGAACCAGCAAAGCTCAGGTCTACACTTTAAAACCCTAACCTAAAAGCTAGAAGTACAAAAATAATTGCTTCAAATTTTGAAATCAGCTGTTAATGGAAATATTGAAGCAAACATCTATATTATCTGTTATTTTATTCAATTGGTTGCTATGGTAATAAATGTAAATACATGTGTTGGTTTATCATTCCAGGCCTAACCTAAGATTTTTTCCGACTAAATTTACAAATATTAAAATAAAAAAAGGTTTTTACCGAAATGAATTATAACCTATGTTACTCAGGGATAGTGTAGCTTTTTATTAGTAATACTATTTTTTCAATCGGTTCAGTAGCGCCAGAGATTACCCCCTACATACAAACAAACAAACAAACAAACATACTTTACCTCTTTATAATATTAGTATAGATTAGTATAGACTAAATTACAAAAATTTCTAAAAAGTTTTACTACCTTTTATGTAGGCCTAAAGTTTAACATTTTCCTTTCGTTACTAAACATTTTCTGTTCCTTGAGCTAATAACTTTGTAAATTTTACATCAATCAATTTTTTACTGGCATAAATGAATTCTTTTAACCTTTTTCTACAAAAACTAAACAACAATTTTGTGTTGGGGTATAATTATTTGGCGAATTTTTTAAAATATGCTTGCAACACGCACCGAAATGGCATGGCATTGCAAAAAATTAGCATGAACAGTTTAATGGTTAAATTACAGTGCATACTTACTTGGTTTATGTAATACATTAGCAATTTCTTGCCGCGCAAGTTCCTTTACAATTTTATCTCTGTAATTCTCTATCATAACATACCAAAGGGCTGGATGCTGCCTTACTTCATCAATCAAAACACTTACCATACTCATAACTGCACTTAAACGAACCACAGTGTAAACAAACTCCGGAAAGCTGACGATGTACACAGGAAAAACGTGGTGAGAACTGCTCAGTGCGCTTGCGCGAGTCGAGATACGTTTGCGGCGCGTAGCTAGCCGAGGTATTTTGCTTTTCCGTATTAATACGCCGCCGACGTCTGCTACGTATTAATACTCCTGTGTGAAGTGACCCATTTGATATAATTGTGAGATACTTCTCAGACGTCTTACAAAGACGTCGGCGGAGTATTAATACGTTCTGAGGCCTTAAAGACTGCAGCCGGAGGTATGATCCGATTCGCTCGGTTAAAATCTTATTTCGCGACTACTGCAGTTCCTTAGTGAGAGTCATGATAGATGGATAAACGTTTGCTGCGTATCTTCTACTAGAAAAAGAGGAGGAACATGGCTTATTATTACTGGCGCTGCTTCAAAACCCCAAGCCTAATCTATTGTACCTTGTAAGGCCCGAAGAGGGATTTCAGAATATTCTAATTCAGAGACATCTTCTAAATGATGAATCAATGTTTAGAAAGTTTTTCCGTTCGAACACAAGCCAGTTGATTATGGTGCATTGAAAGTGGTTTAATAGGACAGACATGTAATAAAGTAAAACAGCTCATAAGCCTTGCAAAAAAACTGGGATTGTCGCTCACGTAAGAAAGTAATCGAAATAATAATTTGTCGACACACGTTATCTCGAATCTTTGTATTGCGGGTGCTTAGGGTTATAAATAGACGGGTGTCATTGGATTTTCAATGAGTTAAGAACCAGCCATGATCAAAGGCACAACACACTTAAACACACGGAAAATAGACACTCCAGCCGCCACGACTGTTGAGCAGTCAGCAGTTGTGCTAGGGACGCTTCAGTCAAGCGGCGCCAGGAGGAAAGGGTTCCATTTACATCCATTACAAAGAATATATTTTTTCAATGGCACGGCAGCAGTCCTTACAGTCGTAGCATAGGAATCATACCTTTAGGACGACAACGCAACAAAATAACTTAAAATTTTTTGAAAACAAACATTTTAATTTTTTTTTCATTACAAACAAATGAGAAAACTCGGCGAATGCATGGAGTTTTCCAAAGAGTGCTGAAATCTATCAGGTTCAATTCGATGCAAGTGTCGTAAACAGAAGCCGTAACTTTGAACAATTCCTTTACTTTGTTTACAAATTAATAGCACTGCTATTTTCAAATGTAGCCTACTGTTTTTGTTTCTGTATTGTTATAGACAACTACCAGGAAATTATGTTTTCACCGATAACTCGGTTATCTTTTGTGAAAAATAAAAAAACCTGTTTGTTATTAAAATATTAAATTTGTTTGTAGAGTTAGCGGCTTTACAAATAATTGATAAAGATATTAAGTGTTTTGTAAAAAAAAACAAAATGGTGTATAATTCGGGGGAAAAAAGGATTTCCGGACCTACGTTTATTGAAACTTTTTTTTTATTAGCGAATTTCCGTAGGAAAGAGGAGCTTATTGCAGTGACTCTTATTATATGCCCGGTTTACACGATGCGTGTGAACAGTAGTGATTATTACAGTGGGGAGTGCGAGTGAGTAGAAACCTGTTTTATTTACTAATAGCCCAGTCAATAAAGACCAAAAAATACATAAGTTCGGAAAAAATTAGGGTAAAGCTGAATTTTACCCAGTTGATAGAATGTCACTATAGGAACATGTTTACAAAATTCCCCAAAAATCCCAATGGAGCTTCCTCCCCAACCCCCCTCAAAGGTTAAAACGCTAACATTTATGGCAACTCTAATAACTACCTTTAAAAAGGTCCGATGAGATCATGATTTTTTTTTTTTTTTTTTTATTGAATGGGTTACAATATTATTTAATATTTTGTATACTTTAGATTTTTAACTTTTGATTAATTTTAAAAAAAATATGCGGCAAAATCTAATTTTTTATTATACAAATTTTGATTTTTACCGAACATGTTTTTCATTTGTCAAAATATGACAAAATTCTTCATATACATTTTGTAGCCAACCCTTTTGTGAATCTAATGATATACAGTTTTCCTTATATATGTTTGTTACTACCCGCCGTATAGAGGGGAGAAAGCAAGAAGGTACGACGCTACGCGACGTCTCACGCGGCCGCCCACTATCCTAGGTAGTTGCTGTCACTGTTAAAGTATGATAATTGATCGTGTAAACTGTGAATGTGTTAGTTATTACACTAGTATTGTGATATGAGATATGTCTATGTAGCACTGTGGTTATTACACTTATAGTTTTTAAATGATTGATTCATTGATTATATTTACGTTTTAGCCAGCAATTAAGAACCAACGCATCAAGTCGCTTTTTATATTGTTTTGTTTATTATTAATTGATTAAAATCTTAGTAAATTAATACTTCGAATAAACCTAAAGCATGGTTATTATTATGTTATTATTATTATGTAAATATAAAATATTAAATGTATTTAAAATTGATAAATTATTGTAACAATAGATAAAAACTACTAATGGTAACTATTTATCTATTTCTATAACAACAGTGTTTTTTACTGTTGAAATTCAGTCAATCGAACATTCACACAGCTCACATCTTTCTTCCAACCACTGTAACATTGATAGAAGACCAGCTGAAAACTTAACACTAACTACGTATAGGCGAGGGCCCCACGCACACCCCTATTTGTATGAGGTCCTCTCTCTTCCATCGTCTGTTAAATAACATGAAAGTGAGGACCTACCAACTCTGTACGGTCAAGCGGATTCTTTTTACATAATATTTATTTTTTTTTAATGTAAGTATTTAATCTGTTTCCCACAAGACCTCGCTTCTGACGTTAATGGTTTATGCCAGGAGTTCAGTTCTAACAATGACTCCCCAACACTTACCAACACCATACAACACCTTCTAACCGATGTGTCTAGTGTAAGTTCTGTAAATCGAATGGTAATATGACTTGCTCTAGATTAAATTCTGGCTAGATTGTACTGAGCGTGTGGTTTTTGTCATTTGGTATAACGTTTTCTTTTCGCGTTCATTTTTAAATCTACTACATTTCCTTAGACTCAGGGCCTCATTAACCGAGTCGTATGTTCGTATTTTGGTTCTCTAAAAACTACAACGCACGAAAATTTCCTTTTCGCGGTTAACCCGCAAGCTAACCTCTGTTTTGCGCGTTTTAACCACGGACGATGCTCTGCTTTGTTTATAAGTTAAACAAATGAAAACCAACTTAATTCCCTCACCCCTCGCCCCCCTTATAACAACTAAGACGCAATGTGTAATTTTGCCTATCTGTCGGCAAAAATTATAATAATATAATAGGAAATATTCAAATGTCACAATTTAAACAACAAAATCGCCAAAATATGTACTAATTTAAATTAAAGGTTTTAACTAAAACTAAACATTTTCAGTGAGAAATTCCTTTATATTGATGAGACTTTTAAGTGACTCATACGATATCGCACTTTCGGAAGTAAATGTTTTTAAAGATTCTTCTTACGAAAAATCAAACTTACAAAATATTCAACACATTTTGTTTTTTAAACGTCATTATAGCTCGCTGGTTTCCCCAAAATCGATCAAAGCGTAAAATAACATAAGATTAGTTGGTTCAAATCCACGAGGGGTTTTTAAAGTATTGAAATTTGTCTTACGAGGCCGATGGTCGGGATGCATACTCACGTCATAGGTTCAGCTGCGTGGTCGACTTATTATTATAATGTAAATATATATTAAAATATTAAATGTATTTAAAATTGATAAATTGTAACAATAGATAAACTATTAATTGTCACTATTTAACTATTTTTATAACAACTGTGTTTTTTATTGTTGAAATTCAGTTAATAGCGAACATTCATACAGCTCACATCTTTCTTCCAACCACTGTAACATTGAAAGAAGGCCAGCTGAAAACTTAACGTATAGGCGAGGGCCCCACGCACACCCCTGTTTGCACGAGGACCTCTCTCTCTTCCATCATCTGTTAAATAACATGAAAGCGAGGACCTACCAACTCTGTACGTTCAAGCGCATTCTTTTTATGCATTTAATTTTTTCGGTTTAATTTTTTTAATGTAAGTATTTAATCGGTTTTCCACAAGACCTCGCTTCTGCCGTTTATGGTTTATTGTAACCATAAATAACTTCTGCCGTGTCTACATATTGTAAAATATAATAACATTTTGCTTATTTGAGTATCAAATAAATTCGGGTTGGTGGGTGGTCCGTGATGCTGTAAAGCACTTATACTAAGTGAAACAGCTGCCGGTTTTGCCAGTCCGGAACACGGCGGGTCCATAGGTAGTGGATAATAGAAAGGACTTAAAGGGTCAGGGAGATTCCCCCCCCCCCCAAACCAAAACTGGCGAAATTATTAACTATTTAATAAAAACGTATGCCTTTTATTGGTTTGCCTCTGATAAAACCCATTAATATATATTTAGTGTAAGACCAACTAAAAAAAGTAAGTGTCATTATTATGATGCCATTTAACTACTACATTTATACGATATATGAGTCGATAATACCATTGTTAATACGACACATGTAATATCTATCTCAACCAACACTCCTCATTCACAGTTTACACGATCAATTATCATACTTTAACAGTGACAGCAACTACCTAGGATAGTGGGCGGCCGCGTGAGACGTCGCGTAGCGTCGTACCTTCTTGCTTTCTCCCCTCTATACGGCGGGTAGTAACAAACATATATAAGGAAAACTGTATATCATTAGATTCACAAAAGGGTTGGCTACAAAATGTATATGAAGAATTTTGTCATATTTTGACAAATAAAAAACATGTTCGGTAAAAATGACAATTTGTAAAGTAAAAAATTAGATTTTGCCGCATATTTTTTTAAATTAATCAAAAGTTTAAAATCTAAAGTATGCAAATATTAAATAATATTGTAACCCATTCAATTACAAACAAAACAAAAAAAAATCACGATCTCATCGGACCTTTTTAAAGTGAATTATTAGAGTTGCCGTGAATGTTAGCGTTTTGAACCTTTGAGGGGGGGGCTGGGGGGGAAGCTCCAGGGGGATTTTTGGGGAATTTTGTAAAAATGTTCCTCTAGTGACATTCTATCAACTGGGTAAAATTCAGCTTTACCCTAATTTTTTCCCATCGAAGTCCTTTATTGACTGGGCTATAAGGCTTAGTGCGAGTGACAAGTACAACGCGTCGTGTAAACCAGGCAGTATGGTCGGGAGTAGTAAATGAGCACCGATCATGTTCCCCATAATACGTTTTGAGATGTCATTAAAAGTTATATCTATATATATAAAAGCGAAATACCACTCACTCACTGACTCACTCATCACGATTTCTCAAAAACTACCGAACGGATTGAAATGAAATGTGGTATCTCTATGGCTTCCTCTAGGGCCATAGGTGCTCACTAAGAAATGGTTTGAAAAAATCGAAATTTTAGGGGGGGGGGGGGCATCAAAGTTATTAAAATCATAATTTCAGATCTTTTATTAATATGACAATAGTGCTTTTATTATTTAAGATCTATATATATATATAAGCCAAATACCACTCACTGAATGAACACTTAAAAAAAATACAATTACGTTAAAAAGACTGAAAATACCAACCACCACGGGCAACGCCGTACGGGTCAGCTATATATATATATATATATTTTAGATCATGTATGTATATGTGATCGCATTTTTAATTACTCTCTGTCGTAGAATCTTGATGGTGAAGATATGTTGAAAAGTCAAAACGTATTGTACAAACATTATACATATGTAGTGCAGTTTCGATTATTTCCATCTAAAATGCATTAACACAGAGCATGTTTAATACAAATCAACACATTTTGTACACGGGGGTATTATTAGGAAGTCCGCTTGTAAATATTTACACGCACGCGTATTAAAATGTTTTTCTGCAATACAAATACTTCAGTGAAAGTTTATTTTGATCCACCTAAAATGCAGCAATATTTATTTTACCCTTGATATTTACCATTGCTGATATTTAACAATAGACAATAAATATGATAATAATAATAATGATTCATTAAGTGCTTTATTGTTGGTCAACATTTTACAGTGAGGTGGACACAGGTAAATATTTGTCATTAACATGTGGACATATAATTACAATTATAATAACATTCAGATAGGATTTCTATATAATAACTAGATTAAAATATTTTATATACCATATTGTATATTTACATTTAATGAGTAACCATATCCTTTATCCAACTTAAATAAGATTTTTGAATTTGCTTTTAGAAATCTGTCTAACTGCAACTGCCTTCATTAATAAATAATGTGTATTGATAAAACACTTCAAACTATTATAAGATTTACTTTTAGCGTAAGGACTAACAAGGACTTGTGTTAAAATGTGTGGTTAGAGCCTGTAGTAGTAAACTAATTAATAAGTTGTCTTAAATAAACTAAATTATAGAAAATATGCAGAGCAGACACAGTCATTATTTTACTATAGGGTTTTTCTTTATGGACTGGTTATACAGGGACCGAACGCTCTAGTCCCCTTTTGTGGATTTGTTTCTAACATCGAGACAAACATATTTCACAATACAAACATGTGGTCCGGTGGCTGTGATATCACTTATAAATTGCAAGTTAAATGTATAAATACTACAAAGCCTTAAAATCATGGTTTTTATTTTTAAACATCCAGTATTAAACAATTTGTCACTAACAAAATAATCGTCACGTTGACCTATCACACAAGACTTGATACATTTACTTAATTTAGGAACAACCACAATTGCACATAGGTAAGCTCCTATCTCCTTTCTCATAAACAAGTGTTATTTAAGTTATTTTAAGACAGTCAGTCCATTAAATATAACTAGGCTAATCATCCACGTTAGAGGTACAACTGACATATTAATAATTCACTCAACTATACAATTAGAAAGACCACAAATAACACTGTATCACAAACTACTGTGTGTTACAACTTTAAGTACAGTTTTAGAATACACATACTTTCTCCTTATATATTCTAAGTGTTTCAAATCTACATCTTGTATTCTGTCACAAGTAAAAGCTTTGAAGCTAGTGGACACATTTATAAGTAAATTATTTCAAGCTTCAGCAGTTACTGGTTCAGGCTTAGTACAGCCAGACTCTTGTTTGTAACACCGTTGTGATTCCATTTGTAATTAGCTGCTATTTTAGCTTTACAGATATACTGATTTTACAATTTCAAAACGCTTAATCTAGTGGGTTGAAAATTGACTTACACTTGTCATATACAATACCAGTAAAATCACGGTCAGATTAATTTGATACACATAAGAGAAACAATATTGTTATATTTGTCTTGAAAGTGTAATACAAATATTATGTGTCAGGAAACAGACATGTCGCATTAAAGATGTTACCTAAACATATTAAACACTGTCATTTAGACAAAACTATATGATGGTGCATTTTGGAAACCAAGCAAGATTAGATGTTCAGTAGGCGTATATTTTTAAATTGAACATAAGCGCAAACAGTTAAGATTCTTTACAATTGTAACAATTCAAACCAATAGCCCAAGAAAGACCGTGCAGGAAGCTGACATGTAAGAAAGAATCAGGTGTTTATTGATACAACATGAAATTTAACCTACAAGTTGTTAAAATAACCTTCAATGGTTTACATAATTTTTACAGTTGATGGTCGAAATCGGATGTCATATGTTAACATAATACAATCTTACGCATAGTACACTCTTTTGTTTACATGTACGTAATTACACCCACTTTTAAAATGAGTTATTTTACAATTGCCTGCTATTTTAGCTACTCGGATGGATGTATTACAAACATTCTTAAATATCTAACTAGGTGGATGGAACATGACTTAAAACTTATCTATATAATAAAAATGAAATGCTGTTCGTTGGTAAGCGCATCACCAGAGAACGGCTGGACCGATTTAGCTAATTTTTGTTTTAAAATGTTCGTAATAGTTCAAATTATGGAAAGAAAAATATGAAAACTTGTCCGGAAAAGTTTCAAATTCGGGAAAAACTGACCATACTTTTGTGTATGACCTAAAGACCATAACTCACGAAAACAGCTGTTCGGACAAACGGCTTAGCAGCACATGTTTGTTTACATTTATTACCATATCAACCTTAAGCTAGCCATACACGGTCCGATTTGTAGGACGACCGAGTTGGACTGCAAGTTGGATGCATTTCACCACTCACGATCCAACTTACCATCCAACTTACGATCAAACTAACGTTTCCATTAATAATAATTCCATTAACAGCTGATTTTAAACTTTGAATCCATTATTTACTTTTCTAAATTTTAGGTTAGGATTTTATTAAAATGTAGACCAGAGCATTGCGGGTTCTTTTAACCTTTATTATTTATAACTGATGTTATAATATAAAATAATTTCATTTTGGACATTTACGATCTTAGTTTTGAGGTTATTATTAATCCTACATCTTTATTATAAAGAACATATAACATAATTATGTGTATAGAAAGTTCCAACAGGGTTGGCGTGCGGAGCACGCTGGGGTATCCCTAGTAATAAATAAAAAATATACACATTGATTTACATTATTCAAAACGTTCTCAAATTTTCAACTCCACGACAAGAAATCATTCCAATTCAGTCGTCTTTCCTTGTAGGCCTACATAGTGGTAGTTGTATAAAAATGTCTATATGCAAATAATTAGACCAAACAATTCCCTATATTTTGTCAGTATACTTACAATCACTTATTTTTTTTAAATATAGTAGACAACCGCTTATATTTTTTTCAGTATAGAAAACAATAACTAGCCTATATATTTTCAGTATAGTAGACAATCGCCTACATTTTTCAATATACCGTAGTAGACAATCGCCAATATTTTTCAGTTTACTAAATAATCACCTTTATTTTTTCATTATACTAAACAATCTACTATATTTTGTCAGTATACTTTCAATCGCCTACATTTTTCAGTATACTAAACAAACACCTATATTTTTAAATATAGTAGACAGCTGCCTAATTTTTTTTTAGTGTATAGTTAACATTCACCTATGTTTTTCAATAGGTTAAGAAATTATTTTTGAACTATTGTGACGCGAAGATGCTCAAAAACATGTCAGTTTGCATAAATTGCATCACTTGTGTTCACAAACAAATATTCTCCCGGTACAATTTAATAAATTCCAAAAACCCTTTATTATCCATTATTATAGAAGTAAAAATGTACAAAGTATAGGGGAAAAGGGAAGATCAAACATAAACAAGGAGAAAGTTTAAAATGACAATCGGACGATCACCCCATTCACAGTCCGACTCCGTCGGAAGTTGGAAGTCGGATCATCTAGTAGTCTGATCTGGGACTCCGATTTGTACGATTATCCAACTCGTCGTCCATCAAGCCCATTCACGCTCCTACATCGGATCCTACATCGGACATCGGACATTGAATCGGACTACAAATCGGACCGTGTATGGCCAGCTTTAGCAAATTTACAACTAATGCTTACTGTATTGTAATAATTTAAACCAAACATAGGTTGTTACATATTATAAATAAAAAAGCTGGTATGGATCAAAAACTGAACATAATTTTAGGTTAGGCCTACAATGAAACAAAAGACGTTTATGTGCAACCAATTTGTCTAATGTAGAATCAAGTAAATATTCTTCACAACTATCAGTTCAAACTTCTAGATCAAAATGTCTTAACATATGGATATAAGTTATTTACAGTTAATGTAAATATTCACCTGTTCCAGTGTAAAAAAACGCGCCATACAACAAAACAAAAAATGTCGTGTGACATAAAGCATTACAATGAAGGAAATAATTATGTAGTAATGTCACATCAAACGACTAGAATGAAAGCAGTTTTATAGTTTTATAGCATTCTAATAGTTTTATCTACGATCTTGTTTTATTAAAACTATTAGAATTCAAAAATGTTTGTTTTAGAAAATTTTGATGTTGTAGACAATTACCAAGAAATTATGTGCCTGTATTAAAATAATTATGTTTAAAATTTATTTTGGTGCTTTCTATTTCTTCCACCTTTTAAATCGTTTTTAACACATTTTAACAAGATATTGTTTCCATAGTAAATATCAAAATATTGTTTCCAAATCTTCTCAAATAAATCATCCAACCCACTTTTTATGATCTTGAATAAAATTTGATTTAAAAAAATGTTGTTAAATTTCTAATTATATTATAATATGTGGATATATTTGTACCAGTTTTTTCTTCTATGTTTAATTTAAATAATTCGTCTAGTTTTAGAATTAGCCTCTTTAATTTAGTTTACACATTTTAATATTAGCTTAGGTTATGATTAGCCAACTCCTGTATACAAAAGAAATGTAAAACACGTTGTATAGGTAGTAAGAAGATTGACGTGCTAGACACGCAACAAACTTCAATGAATAGAACTGTGTAAACTTAACAACTAGTAAAACCACACTACTGTCATTATTGAATCTGCAATGGATAAGGTGCTCCTTGAAAGTGATAGCTTTGTTTGTTGTTCAACCAGTTTAGTACCCAAGTGGCCATACAGTCTCTGTAGTGTTCATCATCAGCGAGGTAGTGGTTTCAGACTCAGTGACATCTTCAATTTGTAGAGTAATTACTAAGTATGTAGTAATCACTACGCACAACTGAAAATATAAACCGGTTTTAGTAAAACGAAACTTAATTATACGGGCTTTAACCATCCATGCAACAAGTTTGACTAGCAAGCGGTCACCTTTAACAAAGTATTTTGCAATTAAAAAAACTTCAACAAAAAATATTTACTTTTTCAAATACCAGTGACCAAAAGGCGTATGCAACGTAGATAATAGTGCATATTTTTTTTGTTAATATTATTTATTTGTTAGCTAATGGAAGGTGTTACTTAGGCACAAATATGATTCAGGTAGCTCCTTAGTTGTTTGTAACTGTACGCTAGTCTCTATATATAAAAGAAGATGTCCTGACTGACTGACTGACTGATTCATAATCAACGTACAGCCAAAATTATGATAGCTATAGACTTGAAACTTTCAAGGAACGTTAATAACACTATGTAGAGGCGCACTAAGAAATGATTTTGCAAAATATTGACTTTAAGGGTTGAAAATGATTAAAATACTGGGGTTCACTCCCATCCCTATAACAGATAAAACAGCTGATTCAAATCAAATACTTAGTAAATTAATTATTAGTAACACAATTCTAGGAGTGGCCTATTTATAGTGAACCAACACATGGTTTGTTGAATACTTTTTATATCTATTACCATATCAACCAACTAACATAATATTATTATTTTAATGATTTAAATTTACAAATTATGAAATTTTAATTTTTGATACAGTTATTTGAAAATAAAAAAATCACTTGAAAAAAATACCCTACAACTGCTAATTTTGTTTTTATTATTTTGCACAACCAACTACTAATTTTAGGTTAGGTTAACAAAATTAACATAAAAACAAAGGAAAAGTCAATTTAAAAGTTTTACTGTAATATAGGCTAATTACATCTTTTGTTACATATTATGAATAAACAGCTGATTTGGATCAAAAACTTAACACAATTTTATGTTAGGCCTATACTGAACTAACACATGTTTCTTGAAAGTATTTAGATTTATTACCATAGCAACCAAATTAACAAATTTTAGGCCTACATTTTTTTTATTTGCTCAGTGTTACAGCTTACATGAAATATGTGTAGGCCTATGTATAATTATTTATATATTTGTTTAAATTCTAACTTTTAACATCCTCTCAAGAATGATTACATCACTGTTTCATCAGAAATATTGTATCAAAGCGAGAACTAAGAAAATGTTCCAGTGAAGTCACACAATGGAGAAATAATATTACAAACAAATTCTACAAAATATATTACTGGGATACACCCAAACATTGTGCGTTTGAATGAATATAAATAGTGCATTTTACAAAAAAATTTCGAGTTTTAAGTGTATACCAATTAAGTAGTTAGTGAAATCAACCCAAAGTTATAATAGTTAAATAAAACAATTTTGTTAGGAAAAATTAAGTGTCATTTACTGGAACAGCAAAACCAATTTTAGTTTGTATATTACTAAAATTAACCGGTATAATTAAGGTAAATGTACAAATAATTTATAGTACAGTACTATATAACTTTATACAATGAACTAAATGAAGTTACTTTTTTTGTTCAACAAAGTGATAAAACATGTTGATAGATGAGATTAATGCCAATGAGATGTTAATACCCCAAACTGTTGTATCTATCATTGGAGATGGGGCCTGCCTTTTTCGAGCACTTTCTTTTCTCTTATTTAATACCCAAGAAAGGTGTCAGGAGCTACGAGAAACAATTGTTACGTATGTGGCTGAAAATTGGAATAACTTTGCTGAGATGTCTTATAACTCCAATGGCGATAATTTTTCAACTTCTGTGGAGTATGTACGTGAAATGAATCAACATTCAGTATATGCTGGTTATTGCGAATTGGTTGCCGCTGGTGAGATATTTCCATTTTTGTTTGAAGTTTATTATAATAATAATCTTTATGCAAAATTTGGTACAGACACATTCCCCGTAAAAAGATTGCGCCTAAGTGGGAATATTAATAGTGGTCATTTTGACGTGTATTTGCCTATTTCCGAAGACAATGTTTCACAAAATTCTACATTAACTATTTATGTCAAAAATAAAAAGCGTCGTGCTAGGTACACAAACAGAACACGAAAAAATCAAAATATTCAAGCTGTGAAAAAGTATAAACAAACCAACCCGAAAGGTAATCAAATAGCTGTGGAAAAGTATCAAGATGATCACCCCGATTTAAATAGATGTACATCAGCTGCATATCAGATGCGTCACCCAAAAATGCATAGAGTAGCAGCAATTAAGTATCAAAATAATCACCCAGAGGTGCACAGAGCAGCAGCCGTTGCCTATCAAAACAATCGCCCAGAAGTCCACAGAGCTGCAGCAGCTAAGTATCAAAGCAATCATGTTGAAGTTCATAGAGCATCCCAAAATCTATATGATCGAAATAATCCAGGATTTCGGGCAGAAATTCGTTTGCGCATATGGAAAAATAAAAAACTTTCTGGTCTGGCCTATGATCCTAATATAGTTTATAAAAATGACATTGGTATCATGAGTGAAAAATGTCGGTTTTGCCATGCTCTTAAATGGAAAGGCGAGACACTTGGTATGTGCTGTAGTTCTGGTAAAGTACAGCTCACCCCTTTGCAACCTCCACCAGAACCACTATATAATTTACTTATTGGTGAACACCCTGAGCAAAGCCACTTCATTGATCGCATTAGGCGGTACAACGGTTGCTTTCAGATGACATCTTTTGGTGCTAAACAGATTGTTGAAGATGGTTTTATGCCAACTTTTAAAGTGCAAGGCCAAGTTTACCATTTATATGGAAGCTTGCTCCCACATTCAGAAGAAGAGGCTAAATTTTTGCAAATCTATTTTGTTGGTGAAGATGAAAAAGAAGCTCGACTTAGGTGCTCCAACTATCCAGATGTCAAACTATTTTTAGTTAAACAGCTGCAAGATATGCTTTATAGTGAAAATAAGTACATTAGAGATTTAAAAACTACTATAGATAAGGTACCGGAGAATTGTGAACATTTTCAAATAGTGATTCACGCAGACAGAAAGCCTGCCAACGCTCATAGAGGTTGTTACAATGCTCCCACATCTAATGAGGTAGCTTTGGTAATAGTTGGACAGCAGTTCGAAAAGCGGGATATTGTCATTCAAAGCCACGATAATAAACTACAACGTATCAGTGAACTTCATAGATCTTATGATGCACTACAATATCCGCTTATGTTTTGCCACGGAGAAGATGGATATTCAATAGACATTTCACAATGTGATCCTACAACAAAACTTCCTTTGAACAAAAATGTATCTGCTGCCTGTTTTTATGCCTACAGGGAAGAGGGAAGGAGAAAATAACTATTTGCTTCGTTATGGTGCTTTATTTAGTCAGTATTTAGTTGACATGTACGCCAAAATAGAGACGGAAAAATTGAATTATATCAGATATCATCAAAAAAGGCTTAGGGCAGATAACTATATTCATTTAAAAGACGCCATAGGAAGACAAGACGTTCAAGCAGATCAACTTGGAAAATTAGTAGTATTGCCATCATCTTTTACTGGAGGACCTCGGTATATGCATGAACGGGGTCAGGATGGAATGACTTACGTCCGACATTATGGAAGTTCAGATTTATTTATAACATTCACTTGCAATCCAAAGTGGAAGGAGATTCAAGAATCATTGCTACCTGGGCAAAAACATTATCATCGTCCTGATATTATTGCAAGAGTTTTCAATCGTAAAGTAAAAGAGTTAACAGATCTTTTGTTTAAAGGCCAACTGTTTGGAAAAGTTCGATGTCACATGTATTCTGTTGAATGGCAAAAGCGAGGCTTACCGCATGTTCACATATTGCTATGGTTGGAATATATAATTTCATCCAATATGATAGATAAATTCGTATGTGCTGAAATTCCAAACCCTGATGAAGATCTACTAATTTATGAGATAGTCAAGGCCAATATAATACATGGACCATGTGGCATTTTGAATAAAAGCTCTCCTTGCATGAAAGATGAGCGTTGCACTAAGTATTATCCGGCTATGCTTCTTCAAGAAACTCGAAGAGGTGAAGATGGATATCCAAAATATAAAAGACGATCGCCAGATGATGGAGGTTTTAAGGTGAACATAAAATCAGTAGATTTGGACAACCGATGGGTAGTACCTACCATATAACCCTGTTTTGTTACGTACTTTTAACGCCCATATTAATATAGAAATAACCAGCTCTGTAAAGTCTATAAAGTACGTTTGCAAATATATTACTAAAGGCAACGATCAAGCAGCATTTGCTAAAATAAAAATGTATGAAAGTGGTCGATATATAAGTAGTTCCGAAGCAGCTTGGAGAATTTTAGGATTTTCAATTCATGACAGGTATCCAGCTGTCACTCACCTTGATGTTCATCTAGAAAATGGACATCGTATTTACTTTACTGCGGATAATATAAATGAAAAACTTATTCATCAACCAACAACAACTCTTTTGGCATTTTTCGAATTATGCCAAAATGACGAATTTGCTAAAACTCTACATTACTTACAAGTGCCTTCGTACTACGTATGGCAAAATAAAAAATTTGTTCGGCGTAAACGAGGAGAAGCTGTAGAAGGTTGGCCAGGAGTAAGAAAGGATCATGCTTTAGGTAGAGTATACACTATTCATCCCAATAACGTAGAGTGTTATCATCTCCGTCTTCTTCTTCATCACATTAGAGGCCCAACATCCTTTTCTTATTTAAAAACAGTAAATCATATTGAGTATCCTACTTTCCAAGCAACATGCAAGGCGCTCGGGTTATTAGAAGATGACCAGCAATGGGAGTTTACTTTAAAAGAAGCTGCAATAACACGCTCACCTTTTAAAATGCGGGAACTATTTAGTGTAATGCTGGTATTTTGCCATCTCTCCGATGCATTGAGTCTGTGGAATAAATTTAAGGGTGATCTTTCAGAAGATATTATGAACCAATTGAACGGACAACATTTACAAAATAATCCATCAGTAGAGTTAGTATACAATAGGTGTTTAGAGTTACTTGAAGATTCTGTTTTAGCTTTAGGTGGACTAAACATGAAAGAATACGGTTTACCTAATCCAAAAAGATCTGGTGAAATTTTAGGAAACAAAGATTATGTGAGAGAAACTAATTATGATATTGTTGCTTTGAATGAAACTGTATTGAAAAACGAAGCCTCATTAACAGATGAACAACGAATCGTTTATGATCGAGTTTTAGACAGCGTTGAATCCAACTTAGGGAAAGTTTTCTTTTTAGATGCTCCTGGTGGAACTGGTAAAACTTTCCTCATTAACTTGCTTTTGGCTAAAGTGAGAAGCAGCCATAACATCGCTTTGGCAACAGCATCATCTGGTATTGCTGCTACATTATTGGATGGAGGAAAAACCGCACATACAGCCTTTAAGCTGCCATTGAATCTAAATTATACCACAACTCCTTCATGCAATATCAATAAACAATCAAATCTAGCAAAAATTTTACAGGATTGCAAACTGATTGTCTGGGATGAGAGCTCAATGTCACATAAAAAAGGCTTCGAAGCTTTGAGCAAATGTCTGCAAGACATTAGAAACTCAAAGAATACTTTGATGGGTGGAGTAACAGTTCTTTTAGCAGGAGACTTTCGTCAGACTTTACCAGTTGTACCGAGAGGAACTCGAGCCAATGAAGTCGAAGCTTGCATCAAGAGTTCATATCTATGGCCTCAAATAACGAAACTTTCGCTCACAAAAAATTTAAGAGTTTACTTAAGAGGAAATGTTACTGCTGTGTAGTTGTCTGAACTCCTGTTACAAATTGGAAACGGCGATTATCCAGGGTCAGAAGGAAAGATTACTTTGCCTACAGGATTAGGCACAGTAGTAAGTACTTTGGAAGACCTGATATCGAGAATATATCCCGACATTAAAAATCTCAAAGATAAATCGATTGACTGGCTATGCGAAAGAGCCATTTTGACATTAAAAAATGACACAACTTCTGAAATTAATAATATTTTATTAAATTCATTACAATTCGAAAAAATGCAATATATGTCTGTTGATTCAGCTTTAAAAGTTGATTATGCAGTACAATTTCCAACAGAGATCCTGAATTCTTTGAACCCGCCTGGATTTCCACCACATGTTTTAACGCTTAAAGTTAGTGCACCTATTATGCTTTTGAGAAACCTTTGCCCTCCAAAACTGTGCAACGGTACACGTCTGCGTGTGACTGCCCTCCAGAAAAATCTTATTGAAGCAACAGTTATTACTGGAAGTGCCAAAGGTCAATCAGTTTTCATTCCACGCATACCTATGATACCATCGGACTATCCCTTTGACTTCAAAAGAATTCAATTTCCTGTTAAAGTGTGCTTCGCAATGACAATTAATAAGTCACAAGGAAAATCATTAAAAAGAGCTGGAATTGATTTAAGAGAAGATTGTTTTTCACACGGACAATTATATGTTGGATGTTCCAGAACAAGTAGTCCATCAAGTTTAGTA
>JAGFPH010000136.1:275040-300390 GCA_018207615.1 Philaenus spumarius
AATTATTAGGCACTTTCCGTAATCGTACACCCCTCGACCTCATACTTGAATTAAAGCTCTCGACGAGAAACTTTTGGTAAAATTGCCAGAATATAACATTTTTTAAGTTTTGGAAGCACCTTTTGGGCGGGAAAGATTTATTCGATTTTTTCAATTTCTTCATTTTCTCAATTTGAGCGCATTTAGTAAGAAAGCGGTAAGAGATAGCAAAAAATGTTAAATACAAAAGTTTTAGAAAATTAAATTTCAAAGAGGAGATTTTCCATCAGAGTCAACATCCAATCATCCATTTAGCCGCTATTAACCCGAGAAGGAGCTCCACCAAACAATCCTTCAAAATTCCCATGTTAATCTTATGGAGATATGTTTAATGAGTTTGAGTCAGCTGCCAAATAAAACAGCTGATTTGTGCTCGGTCACCTATGTACAAACGAACCAAAGATTAACGAGATTCTTTAGCGAATTTTCCAACTGTGAGGCCGAAGGCCGAGGCGGGGTTGGGACGCGAAGCGTCCAGGGGCAGGGCCCCTAGTTTCATCTATAGGTGAAAATAACAAAACAAACTTTAAATAAACATAGGTTCGGAAGTGCTTGGTTTTCGAATTGTCCGATATTATTAGCGAATTTCCATAGGAAAAATGAGATATTGCAATGGCCCTTATGGTAAGACCCAAGGTCGGGAGTAGCAAATGAACACCGATCATGGTTCCCAGAACACATTTTGGAATGTCATTAAAAGTCATATATATATATATATATACATGTATATATGTGTTCGCACTCAAGCGGCCGCATTTTAAGTCCGATTTGGTTAAAGTTTGGTACACATGTTGGTTGTCTACGTCGCTCGGACGAGTTTGTTAGCGAAAAAATCTAACAATCGGAAGCACGATTTTTGACCGAAAGTAAGTATGTTTTTAGATTTTTCCTACGAGAATGAGTTTATTTTTGAGGTTTTTCTACAAATATAAATGTAGGTTGCTATTCTGCACATTTTGTTTTTTTTACGTGACCTTATAGCTCGCTTGGTTCCTCCAAAATCGACCAAAACGTAAAATACCATAAAAGTACCCGGCTCAAAGCCATGTGGTGGATTCTACCGTGGGGTTGGCGTGCGAAGCACGTAATGCTTTGTGTGTTGAAGATACTCCCAATACGGGGGTTGGCGTGCGAAGCACGCAATGCTTGGCGTATTGAAGATACTCCCAATATGCGGAATGGCGTGCGAACCATTTTGCAGCTATTCAGCACCGTCGTGAATAAATCTATTTCCCAAATTGTTGGTTGAAACCCTAAATCATAAACTTAATTTTGGAAATTTGCTCAAGTCACGTCAGCGGTTCAGCTGCGAGGTCGAATTACTTATTTTGTACTAATATCTATTAGACCACTGACTTAAGACATCCAACATCGGATAAATTCGCATGTTTCTGATTTTTTGGTATGTTATTAGGGTACCTACCAGTAGTGTAAAACCAAGTTTGCAGCTTCGAAAGACTTGTGCTAACTTCGTGGGGCTCGAAAAACCTCGAAATTTTCCCACTGATTTCAGTTTTTGACCCAAAACTCCTAAAAGGGTGCTTCCTACGGAAAAAGTCACTCTTTCCTTTTTTAAAGCTGTGAAAATTTCCTACAATTTGAGCCCAACCCCAATTCTTTAGGTCTAATAAGTCCCAAAATACAGGACCTCAAAAATTGTAGTTTTTTTTCAAAAAGTGCAAAATTTCAGTTTTTGTCGTCTGCCGGGATAAATATTGTCTGTAATACTCATTCTACGAGAAAAATTATTAGATATGAAGTTGTAGAGAAAATATTTAGCTTTCGTTTAAGCCCAGAACGAAGCCTGTAGGCCAAACAGGTATCTCGTTATCTTAGAAAAACAAAAATGGGTTAAATCGGGGGAGGGAGAGATCGGAGCATGAGTGAATACAACAATACAACATTTAATTGCCATGGTTATTCATAGTTATTATACATATTATTAGTAAAAAAACGTATGTATATAAATAAACTAACGTAATAATAATCTTAGAAAACATGATCTTTTCACCATATCGCCTTTTCAGGTGAAGTTCAACACTTTTGCGATCAGGCTTGTAATCACCGGTGAAGTGATCTGTGATGAGATCACTCATTGAAAACTGACATTCCTCTCGATTTTCGGCGAAATATTCGTAGATGCGCTCCATACCCTCAGCAAGGTGAGTTGTTTCAGGACGCCCTCTCTTACCTCCACCTGAACGCCGCTTGTTGTTATACAACTTATCGTAGCACTTAAGGTGGTATCTGCCTTCCGCAGCAACCAGATCACTTATACATGAAAGACGCTGTATAATCTTTTATCCCCATTCACCCGCATTTGCAACTATTTCTAAAATCGAATCCTTGAAACTCAGTGTCTCTACTTGGCGCACAACATTCCGCCGTGAAAGGGACAATTTCTGCTGGGCCTTGAAAAACTCCTCAGAGATTTTTTCAGCACAGAGGAAGCAAATATCCCCGATTAAAATGATGTCTGGAGCCTGAGGCTGAGTAGCCTCGATCCCTCCGTGAACTCGAAGCTGTAGGAACTGTATCCCCCCACGATTGACAGATGCTGCAATATTACTTTTAACGGTGTATCTCTTTCTACATGCGTCATGTACGGTCACTTCATTCAAAGTACTCAAAAAAACTTTGTTCTCGACAAGCCCACGTTTCTTACTCACTTCAATAAGCGTCTGAATACCGCGTTTTTTTACAACTACCACTGTCCCTGCACTGAGTGTTTGGCTACATATGAAATTCTCTGCAAAGCCTACCAAAACCTTCTTTATGAGAACATTTAATTTTTTGGCTCCGTGGTTGTTTAACAAATTACCTCAAGACATTAAATGCTTGGAGAGTCCGAGAAAATTTCTTAGAGGTGTAAGGGGTTTGTTGCTGGTTTGCAAGGATGTAGAAGAGTTATTGTACATCCCGCAGTAACCGCTTTGTAGGAGTAATACATTTCTTGGTCTGGTGTTGACCTTTTTGTATTTGAGCGTCACTTTTCTTTTACTATCGTAATACCCTTTGAAGCGGAAATTGTGGCTGTATTGGATTCCATTTTCAATTTGTTAGGATAAATTAATGTTTCGTGAAGGTTTTAAATGTACCTCGATGAAAGGGGCATGTTGTGATGGCAGGGATCCTGCACTCAAGGTACTTGATTGTATATCTCAATATTAATATAATTTTTTGAGTAAAAAAAAAAGTGATTATAATTTTCTTTTGGGAAATGGGAATTTAAATGTATTGTTACTGCAGCCGCACTGAATCCTGTTTTAAATTGAAATTTTTGTTTATAATTTTTGTAATGGAACCCCTAAGCAGGCGGATAGCCTTAGGGGCCCTATATTGCCTTTTCTCTAGGATAAGTATTTTATTTCCTGAAAGAATTGGTTATTTTATAAATGTGTATTTTATTTTGTAACATTCTATTGTAGTTCTTTTATAATTCTTGTTATTTTAAGTTAGTTAGTATTATTGTCATATTTAGAGTTATGTATAAATAGAAAAGGAAGAAAATACAAATGTCTTTAATTTTGTTCAAAAGCAATAAATAAATAAATAAATTTCGGCGAACACACTTCGAGCAATTTCACGAGAAATACGAATGTTTCATAATATTTTTACATTTTATTTTGTATAGTACCGGACACGGCCAACAATAATTCACTGAGTGTTTTGCGACACATGAAATAGTTTCTCTGCGGAGCCGACATTTCGGTGAACACACTTCGTACAATTTCACGAGAAATACAAATGTTTCATAATATTTTTACATTTTATTTTGTATAGTACCGAACACGGCCAACAATAATTCACTGAGTGTTTTGCGACACATGAAACAGTTTCTCGGCGGAACCGACATTTAGGCGAACACACTTCGAATAATTTTACGAGAAATACTAATGTTTCATAATATTTTTACATTTTATTTTGTATAGTACCGAACACGGCCAACAATAATTCACTGAGTGTTTTGCGACACATGAAACAGTTTCTCGGCGGAACCGACATTTCGGCGAACACACTTCGAACAATTTCACGAGAAATACGAATGTTTCATAATACGTTCACATTTTTTGTAAAGAGTACAGTACCGAACACGACCAACAAGAAAACTAAACTGAGAAGATAACGATAAGGGCGACCCGAAGTCTGTTACAGTACCGAACACGACCAACAAGAAAACTAAACTGAGAGTGAGAAGATAACGATAAGGGCGACCCGAAGTCTGTTAAGGTAGGGGAAGAGGGACATCTGCCGAACCCTTAACCTGGCTCAGGCAGGCGTTATCTTATCACATAAAAGGGGGGGGAAACAATCAGTTTCGCCTTCGTCAAAGATCCCATTTTCACAGGTTTTAGTACCTTACCCATACCAAAGATAGGTAAGGCCAACGTTATTTAATTTAGTTAGTTATTAATTATTGTTATTCAATGACGCGTCAAAGATAAGTAAGGCCAACGTCATTCATTTTAGTTTGTTTTAGTTAGTTAATTATTATTATTATTATTATTATTACGTTAGTTTATTTACATATTGGATAAGTACGTACATACGTTTTTTTTTTACTAATAATATGTGTAATAACTATGAATAACCATGGCAATTAAATGTTGTATTCACTCATGATCCGATCTCTCCCTCCCCTGATTTAACCCATTTTTGTTTTTCTAAGATAACGAGATACCTGTTTGGCCTACAGGCTTCGTTCTGGGCTTAAACGAAAGCTAAATATTTTCTCTACAACTTCATATCTAATAAATTGTTTCGTAGAATGAGTATTACAGACAATATTTATTCCGACAGTCGACAAAAACTGAAATTTTGCACTTTTTGAAAAAACTACAATTTTTGAGGTCCTGTATTTTGGAATTTATTGGACCTAAAGAATTGGGGTTGGGCTCAAATTGTAGGAAATTTTACAGCTTCAAAAAAGGAAAGAGTGACTTTTTCCTTAGGAAGCACCTTTTTAGAAGTTTTGGGCCAAAAACTGAAATCAGTGGGAAAATTTCGAGGTTTTTCGAGCCCCACGAAGTTAGCACAAGTCTTTCGAAGCTGCAAACTTGGTTTTACACTAGTGGTAGGTACCCTAAAAACATACCAAAAAATCAGAAACATGCGAATTTATCCGATATTTGCCCTTTTTTTTGTCTACCGTCAGTGGTCTATTTGCAACAAAGACAAATATATGGCTTCCGCTTCAGTATGTATGTCTCTCTGTATGTATACAAAGCTAGAGAGAAAACTATTCGATCGATTTCGAACAAATTTGCACCAAACATGTCAACTAGACCTGTATAGATGCACGAAAAGGGTTTTGTAAAATTAAAAAAAAAACCTCCTTTGTGGAAAAAAACCTTCAAAATCAATTATTATTATTATATTAGCAAACTTAAGTAAACATGCTTGGTTTTCGGACTATCCCATATTATTTATGTTTCACTAAACACCTAATATCTTTGGAAACTAAGACAGATACTGACCTCAAATTTGATGTACATATTTATTGCGTAACCTTTTACCCTTGTACGAAAAACAGAACGTTATTTTTTATAATTTAAAAATGGCGGCCATATATCTGTAAGGAAACAAAGAAAAAAGTAAACTTTATAAAGACCGCACAAAACGGGTTTTCAATTTGTTCCGTAGCTTAAACAGTAAAAACATAATTTCTTAGTAGTTGTCTATGATACACGAATTGAGCGTTTGGAATCAAGGTTCGGATGTTAGAACCCATGTGTTGGTAATATCAAAACTAGCAAAGTTACGGCCTCTGTTTAGCACACTTGCATCCTGGTGAACCTGGTAGATTTCAGCACTCCAGGCATTTGTCGAATACTCTCAATACCATGCTCAACGCTACTGAACCTAAGCTACTGGAGCCTTGATGTGTCTCCACAGAACGAAGTCAAGGGGATTAAGGTTGGATGAATACGGCACCTAGATATTATACAGGGTGTTTGAAAAGTCTGGAAACAGCTTAATATCTCAAAATGTACGAGTCTTATGAGATAGAAATAAAAACAGTTATTCACAACCATAAAAGAACCACTTTTTGGTGAGTTTGAAATGTTTGTTCGCCATCTTGGATCAACCAACTTGGAATGAACTTCATTTTTTTAAATGGGAAGGTGGTCATGTGATACATTGATGTATAATTTCTAGAGAAAACCAACGGTGAAATTTGCACATCCATATCTTTAGCGATTAAAAATGGTGGCCAAAAAACGTGTTTTCCGATTTTGCTCCATTTTACTGTACAATTTTTTTTAATACTAATTATTCTTTATTTTTGATTCAGAATTAAATAAGCTTTCAAACGATATGCCACACAACAATATTTGGGAGTATTTAAAAAACTTGAGTTACAGCCATTTTGATTTTTTTCAAAATTGATTTCAAGTGGTTCAACCAAATACAGTTGTGTGGCATATGGTTTGAAAGCTTATTTAATCCTGAAGCCAAAAAGAAAAAATTATAAATATTTAAAAAAAAGTAGTACAGCGAAATGGGGCAAAATCTGAAAACACGATTTCGCTGTTTTTGGCCGCCATTCACCGTTGGTTTTCTCTTGAAATTCTACATCGAAATGATGTATCAAATGACCACCTTCCCATTTAAAAAAAAAAGAAGTTTATTCCAAGATGGTGGATCCAAGATGGCGGACAAAAATTTTAAACTCACCAAAAAGTGGTTCTTTTATGGTTGTGAATAACTGCTTTTATTTCTATCTCGTAAGACTCGTACATTTTGAGATATTAAGCTGTTTCCAGAATTTTGAACGCACTTTAACGACCGGACTTTAAGTCCAATTTGGTCCAAATTCGGTACACACTTTGGTCGTCTACCAGCAACCGGAAGCAGATTTATCGACCTGAAGTAATTACTTTTCTATACTTTTTGTATTTGAACGACATTTTGTCAGGGTTTTATATAAGAAAATAAATATAAGATATTATTATATATTTTGTTTTTTAAAACCCCTTGTAGCTCGCTTGATTCCCCCAAAATAGATCGAAACGTAAAATACTGTCAAAGTATCCGTTTCAAATCCACATGGTGGCATCGTCCGATCCCAGTCCGACGGTGGAGTTTATACGCTGCGAGCGAAGCGGTCCATAACCCGAGCCCAATAACATAACTCGCAAACTCCGCTGCGAGTGAGCTTAGGTACAAACAAATTCTACCAATGTATTTTGTACACGCAGGCAGGTGTTCAACGCCTTCGTTGGTTGAAGTTGTCTGTTGAAACCCTAAAATCCTTTTCACATCGCGGTCACACTATGTCACGTGACAGATTTTTCAAAAGATCTGTTTCCATAGTTTTAAATGGTGCAATTCACACCGACCTCGCAGAGCACCACAGACGCTACAGACTTCGACAGACGAATCTGCGGGATCGCTCCAAGAGCGATCTTTTCAAACATCTGTCGACGTCTGTGGCCTCGCGCATGCGCACTGACCCGCTACCCCCAACCATAGATATACACTACTAAGACTATATCTATGCCCCCAAAACGCACATGACCACACTCTGTCGCTCAGTTTCGTTAACTCGTGATAAATTGTTGTATTGTTAGTTTTTTCGTTATTTGTTATGGAGCAGTTAACCGAAGTTTTCAGAACCCGTCCAGTGCTGTGGGATGTAGATTTGGAAGAATACAGAGACAGCCATTTAAAGGAATAGCATGGGGCGAAATAGCAGAGGAATAGCGACAAAATAATAAGTAGTTCTTTATTATACTGGTTTAAGCTAAAAAAAACTTTTGTATAGGCAGCAATGTAATATTTATTTGATTTCATCATGGACATGGTATGTTATAAACAGTTATTTTCATAATAACCTTCCATAATAGTCAATAGTGTGTAGTTTAATAATATTATTAACACCATGTATGTATGTATTTATTACGCTTACATCAATATTAATATTAGCATAAATTTTTATTATTTCTACTCTTTAATGTAAAATTCAAATTCAACTTAGAACAAAATCCTTCAAGGTTTAAATATTAAGACTTTTTAAAAAAAAGGCATGTTTAATACAAACTGGTATTATTTTTATACAGAAATTACTTTAAAAAAATTGCATATAAAATAATGTACATATATATAAAAAAATCATGATAGACATGTATATATATAGTGTACAACAACAGTAGAACAGCAACTGATCTGACTTGATAGAGCTGAAACGAAGTCCCAATACCTGACAGACGTCTGTGGCGGTGTCACATACTGGACGTCACGTGACATACTGTGACCGCGGTGTGAAAAGGCCTCAACTTACGTCAGCGGTTCAGCTGCGTGATCGAATTATGTTCTAGACATCTTGTTATATTGTTTATTTTATATTTTAGTTTGTATTTGGTGGTTTCAAAATTTGTGTAACAACAACCATTTTCCCAATATGACGGTCACCTTTAAAATTTCAAATAGAAACCTAGGGTTATTACAACTCATTTGTTATGTATTAGGTTATACTAAATTGCCATTATTCTTGTTGCAGACTAAAACCATCCTGTTTATGGTATCTACAATAGTTATCTACTTAAAAAAACAGGGCAGTCTACATATTGGTGAGTAAATATTTTAAATTGCAAATTGGAATGAAGCTTATTGGAATACATTATGAAATAAATTAATGAAATGAAAAATGTTTTATTTCGCAACAATAATGGGCAAACAATACAGGATTTGGTCGAATACTAATAAAATACTTCTACACAATAAACTACATTTTCAAAGCATAACCGACTATTAATCTTCTATATTAAATTTTTTAAGACAAAACACCAAAATAGTTCAATTTTAGTAAGAAAATCTCAAAAAATATAAACTTCCTGTCAAAAAAACGTGCTTCCGGTTTTTGGATTTTGTCGTCTAACGTACTCGTCCGTGCCACTCCCAACGTGTGTACCAAATTTGGACGGAATCGGACGTAAAATACGGCAGTTTGGGTGCGAACACATATATACGTAACATTTAAAATTACGCCCATAAACGTATTCTGGGGACCATGATCGGTGCTCATTGAACACTCCCGACCTTAGGTCACACCATAAAAGTCACTGCAACAGCTCAGTAGGTCAGCATTAAAGCGGAACAGCTGGAATTTCCCAATGTCATAACAAAAGAAAACTTATCAATAACTACATCTACTTTAAACCGAACCTAAATAAACACTACTTTCAATTCTATCGGATAAGTGCGAGAGAGAGAGAGAGGGGGGGAGAGAGAGAGAGAGAGAGAGAGAAAAAAAGATGGTCGGACGTTAACAACTCGCCAACAAATGAATGGAATTCTTTACTATATTGAATAAATCTAATAACAATATTGGCACACGGCCAAAACGAAGGATATTAGAGCGTTAAAAATTGGGATTTTCCAGAACTTAATTTCGGGAGATCTGGAAATACATTTCAATTGGTCTCAAATACATGTAATCTGAGTTAACACTATCCCAAGAGGCGAGCACAACGTTTGGGAACCATAAAATCACACAATTTTCGCATTTGTTTAACTTTGTACTTTCTCCCCCATATACGTAGTATAATAATGGAGAAAGTAACGGTATTGTTTTCGTCCAAATTTTCAAATTTGAATTTGTAGAGGAATTATCTGTTTTGGTGCTCCCTAAACCCCCAAAAATTGTTTAGTGGAATTATCTGTGTTGGTGTTCCATGATCCCATAAATATTTTTGTGTAATTATTTGTTGTTTTGTTCCTTTAACCCAAAAAACAGTGTTTTTTTTTATTTTGTGTGATGTCTGTCCGTGTGTCTGTTAGGATGTGGATGTGTACAGAGCTGGAGATCATACCAACGGTCCGATTTTGATGAAATTTGGTATATAGGTGTAGTTCTGGAATATCTCCGGGTGTTTTTTCTAATTTTTTCAAATTTTTTATTTTTAAGGTGTTTTACCCCCAAAAATTGTCAAAAAACGAGAAAAATCCTAATTTCTCAAAAATGGCTGTAACATTTTTTATAAAAATTTGGTTTATTTGTAGCCCTTAATGTACCCTACCATATGCTAAAAATCTTTCTAAAAATTCTCGTTTAGGTAATAATAATAATAACTGATTTTTAGGGGTTTTGGCCAAAAAGGGGGTTGTTTTTCAAAATGTTTCAAAACCTTTTTTCGTGCTTCTTTACAGGCCTAATTGACATGTTTGGTGCATGTTCGAAATCGATCGAATAGTTTTAATAATAATATAATATAATAGTATAATATTATGGATGTGTGTTACAAGCAACTAATATTTTCCATGGTAACATTTTCCTACTCTTGCAATTCTAAACAGCCACCTCCTATGCTACTCTTGGGAAGGTATAATGTTTCAACTGGGAGAAAGTATGTGGCAGTTATCTGGTACCGTTTATTAGCTATAGAATGAGCTGCCTTATAGTTCTGAACCGCTAAGTATAATCTGATATTTTCACTGAAATGACGCATGATGGGGTAGGGTGGTGACGGTGCGCCATCCTAAATCCTGACACATACGCAGTAGGGCCAGGCTTTTTTGTGTGAATGAAGGGATTTTTGTATATAGTAGAGCGATATAAACCTAACCTAAAAAACGCTATTAGTTGTTAAAAATGTTTCGAGAATCATTCCTATTAGACAAAAACCTTTTTCATGACAGGCACAGTTTTCCCGAGGTTTAAAGTTCACAGAACTACTTGTATAGATTTTAGTCTACGTCGAGCGTTCAGCTGTTATACGGTCGCTATATATTACATTGAAATAGCACGACTGCAAGCCTTCTCAACCCTGAGCCCCAACAGACAGAATGTACATAAAGAAGCCACACGAGGTCATTCGCCAAATTAAATAAACGGTACCAGAAACTGGCACATACTTTCTCACAAACATTTAAATTATTAACACATTCACTTCTGAGCTTGACACTGAACGCTATGAGAAGCGGCCGAAGTACAGTGCATTGCACGCCAACCCCCGTATTGGGAGTACTGTATTTTCAATACACAATGCATTGCGTGCTTCGCACGCCAACCCTCGTATGTAACCCCGACCGTGACTTCATAATTGTATTAAAGTAGGAGATGGGATGGTAAATTAAAGTAGCAGAGTAAATAATAAATATTATTACCTAAAGTAAAAATATTCGATCGATTTCGAACAAATTTGCACCAAACATGTCAATTAGGCCTGCATAGATGCACGAAGAAAGGTTTTGAAAAATTTTGAAACACAACCCCCTTTTAGGCCAAAAATCAGTTATTAACCCTCAAAGTGGCAGACTGCAGTTTTGACTGCAGTCTCTAAGGGGCAACGCAACCCGCTCGAACCTTTGCGAGAATTTGCACAATCGATCATTATATCCACTTAAAATGATTTAATCGTAATAAAACCGGTACCGTTGGAAAGGTAATGAATTAAACTATAATTTTTGTATTTACAACTTTTTTGTAGAACACATATTTACATACGTAATCACTGTTTCAAAATTGTAGTACCTAAATCACCTATGATTCACGCGTCAATGAACGCCGTATACTGTCAAGACTTTGTCTCATTTTCAACGGTCTGCAATTCCTCACAGAAGTTATTTATGAAGAAGATCATTACAGCATTGAATTTAGCAGACGATTCTGTTTCAAACTGTGTCTTCAAATTACATGTTACTCTGAAAACAGCTGTTCTATAGGATATACGGTAAAAGCTTGTAATTGGTCATATATATTTGGCCAATACGCAAGCCTGTTTAGAATCGATTCTTACAGTCTTATTCGATATATCCCTAAAATGTACAATATATGGTTATAAACAGAAATCTTCACAGTTTTTATCTATGTAAAATTCTATACATTTAGATCTCATAGGTTGGTATAACAAAGCTTTACAATTGAACACAATTCATCGAACGCCACCCGTCTAGTTGACTTCATTTGTTGACATTTGTTTTGTGTTATTTTATGGTTATTACAGTTTATAAAATAGTGTTATATTGTGTTTTAGTTATAAATAAATAAGTGTAGATTGTGTTTGAGTGAAATTAGGCTTATAACGGTGTTGTAATAAAACGGTAAGTTTATAAATAACATAGGCTATAGAAATAAGTTTTAGGTTAAATTGCCGATTTGAGGTTTTTGAATTTTCATTACAAAATGTAAAGTTATTTGAAACTGGGTAGAATGCTATTCGATTCTACATTTCATTCTCGAATTTTTGGTATAAAGAAAACATTGTTTGGTAAAAAATATCTTGGTGTAGGCTAGTCACTTGAAATTAGTCAAGATTTGCAGGTTATGTAGTAAAAACGTTCAAAATGTTATTTTGAACTAAAATTTGTGAAATTGAAATATATTTTTACATATTTCTATTTAGAACTAAATTATAAAACTTTTGTGTATTTTGAAAAAAATTACAAAAATGTTTTACTATTTTTTATGTAGGCATAAAGTTCTTTTTTTCCTTCCGTTTCTGAACATTTTTCGCTTTCTAAGCTAACAACTTTTACAATTTCAAAAGAAACTAATTTTTAGTGGCATATTTGAATTTTTTGAAGTTTCTTCTACAAAAAAGCTATGGAACACTTTTGGATTGGGGTTCATTTACTATTTTTGGCGAATTTTTAAAAATATGCTTGCAAAACGCTATGAACGGGCTTTTCAATTTGAGCTTTAACCATGCCAGTTCTAGGGTTAATAATTAGCTAAACGAGAATTTTTTTGAAAGATGCTGTTGTTTTGAATATGGTAGGGTACATTAAGGGCTACAAATAAGAGAAATGTTATCAAAATCGTTAGAGCCGCTTTTTATAAAAAAATAATAACTGATTTTTTTGGGGGGGGTGGTTTGCCAAAGAGGGGGTTGTTTTTCAAACCCGTTTTTCGTGCATCTATGCAGGCCTACTTGACATGTTTGGTGCAAATTTGTTTGAAATCGATCGAATAGTTTTCAGTCTAGCTTTGTATACATACAGACAGACAGACATTTTGTAAAAAAAAAACTTTTTTGGACTCAGGGGGTCCCAAAATGGATATTTCCACAAAGATCTCAACATCGATTTGTTTTGCGATCACTATACCTTTCTCTATACTATAGTATAGAGAGAAAGTAAAACGTAGTTGGGTTATTATTTTTTTGTTTCGTTCTTTTAATTTGATTATGCAATTTTATTTCAGAATTGGCTTCAGCTATATATTTAGCAACCATTTTGACTGACATGATGCTATTCCTCAGCATAAAGAAGGTAAGAATTTATATTACAGTATTTTATCAGTACCTACAATATCGAACTTGTTTCCCATAAAGAGGCTAATTTTAAGTGTTCCTGTTAGATTATTTTGTTGGGATTTTTCAGTTGTCATTGCGTTTTTTTCTTCAAGTTTTACTTCTTTAAGCGAGTTATGGAAAACATAACGATAATGAACTTTTATGATGCGCGCACATGGTGACATTAAAATTCATATGTCAATGTATGCGAGCGCACATGGCGGCGTTGTTTGACTTGCGTAGACCTAGCCTATAGCTTACTGAAGATGTTGAGCAAAAACAGGTTTAAAGAAAAAAAAGTATAAACTCGAAAACACCCCAAAAAACTTTATAAAAACCTTCGGAAACCACAATTTTTTAAAAATAATTATAATAAATGTTCAGTTTCTTTACTAATCTATAAGAATATTATAAAGAGGTAAAGTTTTTTTTTTTTTGTTTGTTTGTATGTAGGAATCTCTGGCACTACAGAACCAATTGCAAAATAGTTTTACTAATAAAAAGCTACACTATCCCTGAGTAACATAGGCTATAATTCATTTCTATAAAAACATTTTTTTATTTCAATATTTGTAAATTTAGTCGGAAAAAATTCTTATGTTAGGCCTAGATTGACAAACCAACACATACATTTACATTTATTACCATAGCAACCAATTGAATAAAAAATTTATTTAACACATAAAATCTTTAAAAAATTGTTACTTGCCGTCAAAAAACGTACTTTCAGTTGTCTTGTTAGTTAAACAGATTGTTAAATTAAGAATCATAAAATATGAAAGTTTTTAATCCATTTTGTTTAACGAAAACATACATTTCAAGCTATTTGTCTAATTTTCGTCAAATAGCAGGGAACATAGCTTTAAAATTATGTTTGAATCATAAATTTTGATGAAGAATAATTAATTAAGGGATGGCTTTGCAAACAAAAAGTTTTTTAGAAAATAATATAATGTATAAGGATTGTTAAGGACAAATTCGCTAATAATGTTGATATCTTCCAATTATTTATTTAATAACTGATAATTGCTTTAGTTTTAAATTATATGGTTTTTAGAAAAGATCTATTAAATGCACTAACCAACGGCACTGACTACATATCAATAAGACGAACAGTTTAAATAGGTAGGATTCAGACCAGGAAAGTAGGTATAAAAGTGAGTTTGCGCCGTAAGTCGCTAGGAGCTCTCGGGGCGCATTTGCCAACCGAGTGTAGGGACAAGGATGGAAAGAGGAGGAGGGAAAGAGGAGGAGAGACAGAGAAGTCCGACTGTCGACCGTGACCGTCGAATCCTAGCGGCCGAATGCACAAACACACATTTTATACCTACTTCCCTGGTCTGAATTTTTAACACTGGCACTTTTCGTCTTATTGAATGCCAACGGTTACAGAATAAGATGGTTAGGTTAGGGTGACAGAACATCCCGGAAAACCGGGATTGTTGTCAAAACAGCGGTGTCCCAAAAAGTGGTTTCGGGACGCTCAAAAGTCCCGAAATTAAGTTTTTAATAGATTTTACGAAATTGTATAGTATATATGTTTTATTTATTTCGCTTGAACGAAATACGACACAATAAAATGAACCATCTCATGAAACTTCAACGTTTTGTTTGAAATACTATTAAAATGGTCGACCTCGATCAAAATAAAAAATGTGGCATTTAGTGGAGGCAATACGAACACCAACTTAATGGTTTAAAAATTTTAAATCCTGTACAACAACAAAATCGAATGTGTAGACTTTTATAATCTCAAAGAACAAGAAGGCTGGAAGCAGTGAACAACTTTCCTTTCTCCAAGAACAATCAACCCCATCTGCAAACACTCAGTAATATTTAAAGCTTATGCTAATTAAATTTTATAAAAAATTTCATAGTTAGTTATAATAGGCTATTTTTTAAGTATAATAATTTTTTTAAATAATATAAAAATTAAATATTAATTAAACAGATATAGAAGTCATAGTACACTTTTTGTTTATCGTTTTTTATCAATAGTCAGGTTAATACATAATGTAATAACAAAACATAAGTTTCTATAAAAATTAAAATATTTTATACATTTAAAAAATAGATACATTGAGAGGATGGGTCCTTTTTCCACGACAGGTTATGTCCCGGTTTTCTCCAGAAATGATTTGATCGCACTCGGTTAGGTATTTCCTAGACATTGAGATATATGAACTAAAATAAATTATTTCTTTTGCAGAATTCATCCGTTATAATCTTGGTCGGGACTATTGTTCTTTGTGCTCTCGAAAGCCTGAATATTATTTTAGTAAGTTATGACTTAACATGGTATTGTGAAAATGATGATTATACAATAGTTATCATACTTCAACATGTAGTTTGTGCAGGTAAGTGGTTTTATAAAAATTTGTTAACAGTACATGTAGATATTGTGCGGAAAGTGATCATAACTTTTGAACTTTTTATTTTCCAGGTATATTCCTCTGCGTGTTGTTTGTTTTAGTCAAATATTACAGATTTCAACTTCCTGGTAATAGGCCCACGCCTACTCAATGAATCGGATGCGAACATCACTGCCCTATCGATAGAACTCAGCTAACATTATAACTTATAACGAATAGCATAATAAAATATACAAGTTTATGTCTGTTTTCTAAAAGGTGTTGTTCTTTCTAAAATGTTCTTTTAAAACACTCTAGTTTCATGTAGGGCTATATAAGAAGTAATTGGAATCAGAAAATCATATAATTCAAATTTGAGAGCTTGTACTCAAAGGTTGCAGGGCGCTTCTGCTTCAAGTATGGTGGCAGGTTTTTTCGCCTAGGTTTTTCGCCTTTAAAACCAAAAAAAAAAAAAAAATCAAGTATGGTGGCTTAGTGAAGGAAAGTGAAGGTAATATTTTATTTTCTCGAATAACGCTACAATTTTAACTTGTCACAAGCAAGATCAATATCATTCAGAATAATAAACTTTGAATAATTATTTTACACAAATCATGACTGCTACATCGAGAAAAACAAAAGATTTTCAAAATATAACAGTAGCCTACTAATGAATCACTAAATCATACCCAATTGCTATGATTGACAAAAAAAAATCGCCTCAAGATGCACCTGCTGAGTATAACTTGTAAAATCTATTGTTTTCTTTAGTAAAGTTGGAAAACCTTTATAAAAAATATAAGTAGGCCCTTAAAATAAGAGTTGTGACCTTTACACTCTCTTCTAAAGAATAGTTTTAACCTTAAATTAATACTTAATCATCAAATATTCTTATCTTGGTATGGTAATTGATTTCCAGCAAATAATTACAAGTTTACCTTGTCCGAAGCACCCAGTCTTTCAACACACTTACTTTTTTTATAAAACAATCACAAAAACAGAGCAATACTGGTACATCTGTTGCACCTGATGGCATACAAAAACTAAGTTCAGTAGCCTACTGCAGGTACATTTTGACAGATTAGTTTCACTTGGGATTTTGAGTTTTCTCATGAAGGATTTTAGTAGGTTTTCATCTAACAAAATTCTTCATGATTGGCTTAATAACAATTTTCTCTGGTAGTGAAATGATACTTTATGTTTTTCACCTTTCTATTGACACTGAAAGACATTTAGATAGTTAAATAGCTGTTTTACATTTATAAATATTAAACATCTGTTTATTACCAAAAACTAAACACTTCCAATTCAAGCCACAGTATATTATACTTATTTTAAATGGACAAACAGCATTTATTTTAAACCATTTAAGGCCTAATCTTTCTTTTAAATTATTTTAATATTTTCTCACCAACTTTAGGCCAAATACCTGAGGTAAATATTATTTCATAGGCAGTTGAGTGCAGAATTCACATAATTTTAACTAGCCTACCATTTCAAACTTTAAATTATCAAGTATATTTCTTGGTAATTGAATAAATTTAGGCCTACATTCTTACACATTTCACTATTTGAATAATAATGTATAGGCACTGCCATGTAATAACAAATGAATACAACTGCCACATTTTACTTTCATATGATCAATAATGCAATGTAACCAAACATGTGTTTATCAGCTTGTTTTGTAAATATGGAGTTTTATTTTTACACATAGGCCTCAATACAGATTAGTAAAATTGTTGAGTTAAAATGTAAATTGTTTAAGTGTTGTAAATTGTGAAAGTATTTCAACAAAACTTGTCACGTATATTTAGTATTTCCATACAGATCATGTTAGCAAAGTTTTAAATTTGTGTACTGTGTGCAAATAATTTTATAAACATTTTTGGAGGTTAAAACAATGGATCCTAACAGAAATTGTTTTTCAGAAACGTTTCTTTCCTTAGGACTCAACAAGTACAACTTGCCACTTACTTATTGGTTCCTTCTACTTTCTATTTTAATAACAGCACTCACTTCGCTCGCTCTTTTTAAAGAAGACCAGATTATACACTTCATAGTAAACCATTACCCGGAAAGTTTAGTTCTTATTTATATAGCAACGAGTTTGTCCAATCAGTTTCTAAGAGAACTAAGTTTTGATGGAAACACAAATTGTAAGATTATAACGTGGGCGATAAAATGTACTTTACCTTCACCTTTGATCGTATATTTCGGAGAAGAGGTCGCGATAAAAGCAGCGATTTTTACAGCGGTGACAGTGTTACTACTGACTTTTGTCGCTTTTGTTTTGAGTGACAGTTCGCATATTTACTTACTGTATCCGTTGTCTTCGATGTACGGTTTCATTACTGTTCTATCTGTTTTTGCAATAACTCTCGGCACGCCTACTACAACTCTTGGTATATGCTTACTGTGTATAGCTTTACACGGAGGATTCATAATCTACGCAGGACTTTTGGTTATAAACACACAGCGTTTAACTATTTTAGTGAAGCATAGAAATTATGATGTTGTGTATTACTCTTTTGTTTTATATATGGTTGTACTGAACATATTTATGCGAATTGCTATGTATTTATCAATCAACTCTGATATAATTCCAGACCCTAATCTTCATTATGGACATAACATGTTTGAAAGCAACAAAATGTCACAAAACACTCATTAGAAATAAATGGTGCTTTTATTGTGTTAAAGGATGCCTTTCACCATTATTTATTTAATGTGAGTAACCTTAACTTTATTGTACAAAATGTGTAGTACTTGTAACTATACACCGAACTAAAACTTTTAGAAAAAGGTAAAACCTATAATATTAAGCATTGCCTCTTTTAGGATACATCAATTTTTCAAAATTGTATGTAGCCTATTTTTTTATAGGTCTGGTTGGTGTTTTATTAGAATTTTCCTTAATAATAATTTTCTTATTTAACCAATTTGCTACACTTGAAGTTGTTAGCGAAAATATTCCCACAATTTTACTACTGATTTGGTATAAATTGCTAAATTTCTCAAACTATAATGTTTGTAAATGACTCTGACAGGGGTAAAAGTTCACTAATTCTCCGGGAAATATTTGGACAGTAGTAAAAAGTTAAAAATTAATTGACCAGAGCTGACTTGAGAGAAATAGAATTTTTTATAGCAGACATTTTAAAATTATCAATAACTGTTAAACTTTAATTTTCCATAAATATATTTCTTGTAATTAATTATGCTTGGTCTGCTATTTTTGAGAAAATTTTACTTTCAATTCAGAAGAGTCATTTCGTCATTTGTTACTGTACAATTTTAATCTTCTGGTCTACAAAATTCTATATATTTGCTATTATTTACACCCTTTGATTCTCAAATCAAATACACAATAGTCATGATTTTGTATTCCAGGCCATGTTACCTGGAATTGGAGTACTGTAATATTTTTTTAATTGAACAGGGTAATTTCGGAAAACAAGTTTTTATATTTGTTTTGGCAAGATTGTGTAATTTTAGACTGTAGTCACCGAGTAGCATATTAGAACTTGCTTTCACATTGTTGAAATTTTATTTTGGTGTCCATTTTTTGGTATAAATATTCAAAATACATGTCCAGTGAAGAATTACAAAAACAGATTTTGTAATTGAGAGAACTGGGAAAAAACCAAATATACACTTGGAATACAAATACAAGTCATGTCATTTCTGAACTGTGTTAAAAAAAATTCTTTCAGAAATGTCAAACTACAAAAATGAAAAATCAACATAGGCTAATTATAATTATTCAGTTCAAATTTAAAATAGTTCCAAAAGAAATAAAATTTATTATAAAATACTATTTTCACAGCGCTAAATATACTATCAAGTAGTAAAACTATTTTCTAATCAACAACCGACAATGAAATTTGTTAAAATACAACAGCAAAAGTTTCTTGCTTGCATGAAGGTATGTTTCTCTCCAAACACTGAACTGAAATTTCACAAGTACAGTTTTAAGTTGAACCGCATCTTTCCTAAAAGATAGACGTATCAAGTTTCTTTAGTTGTTATGGTTAACTTTGTCAGACCAGCAGAAGGAATGGATAAAAATCAAACAATGCAGTAAAAATGTTTGATATTTTATACGGAATAATTTATTAAAAACTCAAAAACAACTGAACAGATTTTTATGAGGTTCGTGCTTCGTTTGGTTTCTACCATTGGAACCTCTAACAAACAGGGGTTCGAGCCTGCATAAGGACTGGACAGCCCACTTAAGAAGAAGCAACTGATCGATTTATCTAAAAATGTTGACAATTTCTATATTCATGGTGCCCTTTACAATGTCACCGAGATTTTCCCACATTATACTTTACATATCAGTTTGGAAGTATTTATCTAAAATCACGACAGTTATAATAAAGTGATTTAAACATATTTACAAACTTTTGAGTTGACTTTGATTATGGGTTCTGTGGATCTTGAAACAAACAAAATATTCACACATTTTTTGAAAGTCGCACCATGGTAACAACTGTAATAGGATATACTTTCTTCAAATTCTACCCAAAACAAGTTAAAGCATTAATTCAACCGCCTGACATTTTAGTTTTAACGTAACTGAAATTTTAGTTACAAATTTGGTTCAGTTCTTGCCTCCAATTTATTCCTTCAGCCAGTCAGAGAGAGAAACATAACCCTGTCCCCCCCACTATGTATTTAATATATATACAAAATATTGTATTGCAAAGTAAGCTATTGTTATTGTCATTATCCGGCTTTGCACGCGTCGTAGGACGTAAACAGATGTGTAAAGTTGACCAAGTAGAACATGAGAGCGGAACCGAGAGCAGCTCCTGCCTGAGTGACGCAGCCGTACCAGAACAATCCTCGACCTCCTTCGTGACGGAACAAAGAGGCGATCGACAGTTTAACGTACGAGATTAGGGCTGTGCATGCGACCCAACAGATGACCTAGAACATGAAAAACATATGTACAAATTTTTATTTAGGTAAGTATAAATGATTCTGACTAGCATTTTCATATCAATTTTTTTGAACCGATGTAAATATCTCATCACATTACTTTTATAAGTCTTACATATCATTTGTTTTTAGACAGCTGCATGTTAACATATCCACAGTATGGTCCAAAATAAACAAAAGCAAAACTATTTTATAAACAATTTTTTAATCATTTTATTATACGTGAAATTCATAAATTTAAATTCCTTATTTTACTATTTACTAGGGGCTTTGCGTCCCAACCCCGCCTCAGATGGCTGCTTCGCTTCGCTCGCAGTTGGAAAATTCGCTAAAGAAGCTTTGGCTCGTTTGTACATAGGTTTGTAAAATTATGAAACCAGGCTTAAATATATTAACAATAATTACAAGATTAATTATAACCTCAAATACATGCTTTAGAAACGTGAGAGGCTTTCATTACAATTTTAGTCCTAGTTCTAATATCTTCTTTCAACTAAAGTTTTGAAACCAGGCCTAAATATAGTAAAAATTATTGCAGGATTAACATAACCTCAATACTGGCTCGTTTTATTCAGAAATGAGCCAGGCCTATATTACAAAATTTACTATTAGAATTTATCCATCTTTGTCAAGTTTACCTTTTTTTTTACAAAATAAATTGTTAAATCAGGCCCAATTTATTCTAATTCCAAAGTGCTAAAACAGTATAAATTAGCTTGTTTTTTAACAGTAATTAAAAACTATCCAATGAACTGCTGATTTTGGATAATACTCAATGTCAGTTCTATTCCACTCTATTTCCAACGTGCTAAAACAGTATATATTGGCTTGTTTATAAACAGCTGTTTTGATCGCTTTATTTACTATTTCGTTGTTATTTTGTAACCAACATGGCAACCCATAAGACCCTATGTTAAAATTTTTCAACTTTTAAATTAGATAGTTATTTTAAATTGCGTTTTTACACGAAATACAACTATATGGGTGTACTTAAAAATCAAAACTACACCTAAAAACAAAACTTCTTTGAATTCGTTAGAGCCGTTTTCGAGATCCGCGACAGATACAAAAATAGATACAAGAATTGCTCATTTAAAGTAATAGGATTATAAAAGAAAAGGAATAAAACTCATATCATTCGAAAGGTACTGTGTCATTGATGTGCACAAAAGTCATTGCATGTTGCCGTTGGACCAGGTAAAATAAAATAAACTAGGCCTAACCAAAAATTGTGTTTTGCTAAGCCGGTTATCCGAATCAGCTGTTTTATCTATTATTTTTATGTAGTTGGTTGCTATGCAATAATTAATATATTGCGACGGAAATTAGCCAGTCGCAAGGCGCTAATTAGACTTGATAATTAGAAACACATAAAATTAAAAGTTAACGAATTTAAATTTTAAAGACAGCATGAGAATCAGAAAATTAAAGCGTAAATAGAAGAAAGAATAATACATTTTTGATGATATATGAATAGTTTCAGAGTTATTAAAGAAATTAGTTAAACGTTTTATCAATCAGAATAATAACAGACAGAAGCGATATGAATTGTACTAAGTTAAATCGACAAGATGGAACAAGAAAATTCCTGTCGTAAACGGCAAGGGTTTGCAGCGTCTACTTGTTGCTAGGCAGACCTAAAACCATGTTAAATTTTGATAATTGTAAATGTTGTATATTATTTTAGTTAATTAAAAAGAGGGGAAAAAGACAAATAAAACAGTATAAAAAGTTATTTAATAGAGTAATTAATTTAGGAGTTATAGTACAAAAGGTGAGACCAAAAATTGAAAAATTGTTTGTGTCGAATAAATTTAAAAAACTAATTAGGCCTAATCCTATACTCTAATACGAGCAATGTCTGTTTGTTTGTTGGTTTGTTTGTGTGTTTGTGTGTTTGTGTGTTTGTAGAGCAATCTCGAGATCCAGCGGAAGGACTTTGCTGAAAGTTTGGGATTAGAGGCTTTTGGGACTAAAAAATCGATTGGTGAAAACCACTACCTCAGGAAAACTCGTATTTTTCTGAAAAACGCATTTGAAAATTGAAAATTTTTAACATTGGGGTTATGTAATTTAAAATCAATAGGATACATATGACAAACATCAGCTGTTTCCTATAATATTTCCATCAGCTGTCTCCTATAAATGTTTCCATTTAATTTGCTCGTTTAAATTTATTTAGTAAGTATTAAACATAAATAATTTGTCTTAAAGGTTAGAATTGTTTTAAGCTTGAAATCAGCTGACCCGCGCTAATATTTCGCGAGTTATATATATGAGTAGGCCTACAAAACAGTACTTACCTGATTTTAATATTTTGATTTAGTTCAGTTAATTAAGTTTATTTATTTATACATTGTATAATATAACAGCTGATTTCACCACTCATCTGTAATACTACAAAACCCAGCGTAGTAGTAAATAGTACATTTTTTTACAAATAGGCCTACAGTTTTATTTATAATCCTTATAGTTGTACACATTTACCGAGTTAAAAATTACCAGCAGCAATAGTTACGTAGGCATAAATAAAGTCTGTTGTTTTTAAATAGTATTTTTTTTACATGATGTATTTCTGAAGTGTATCCAATTATACAATTTTTTTTCAATTCTAACCTTTAAAAAAAAGTACCGAGTAATACTCGGTCCCCCAGGTACTAGAGACCTAATAAGGCCTATAAAAGAAATAGCCAAAATACGTTTAAAAAAAAAAAATTATTAACAAAAAAGGGATTTAAAGTCATTCTTTTGCCTAAAAAGGCCTATAACTTTAAAAAATAAAATAAAATTCGGATAATGGAAAAGGGGGAAAAATCGACAGAATAACAAAAGGTAATTATGCAAGGTTAGACAAAACATCATAATTAAAATTAAAGCAATTAAATAATAAAAATAAATAACTTTAAAATTAAACAAAAGGGAGAAATAATTAGTATATTCTGTAATAAATAGCAGAACCGGTTAGTAAGTAGTTAAATGCATTGTAATATCACTTGAGATGTGAGAAAGGTAAAATCGGGGGGGAATCAAACACCAAAATCGGCATCGCAAAATTAGGCTTCCGAAAATCAACCATAGCGGGAGAACCAAACAAGATAAAAGAAATCCAAAAACATATTCGTTCGTTTGGGAACCAAACGAAGAGGATAGGCAGAAGAAAATTCCAAATTTGAGAAAATTCACGGAATTAAATTTCAAAATTCAACGAAAACTTGTGAATCAAATAACACAGTGAAAAAAGGGCGTATGACTTCAATTCAAAGGGCTACGTGAGCAGAAGGTCGTCATACACAATATGAGACCAACAAAACCAAAATTGGGCCAAGGACAAGAAAGTTGCGGCAGTTTGAAACTTTCAAAGCAAAATCGCAAAGATTTCAGGAATCAACACGCCGAGCCAAAGTAAACAGTAACGAGACAAATCTTCCAATAAGGATAGGGGCGAGAGCCTACTGTCGGAAGACCTGTCGAGTTAGTTCAGTTTTAGATACCAGACCGTCACCACGTACTTCAGAGATCCTAGAAGGGCTTTCCAAGAGACTAGCTGAGGGAACGATCGCAGTGGAATACTCGCAAGAATAACGGACATTGGGCGTCATCAGTATAAGTCAGAGAGAGTAAATCTTAAAGAAAACCGAGGCGAGGACCTATCTAACTAAACTCCGGTCAAGAGTAACGGGCCGAAAACCGTACGGCCATTGGGACTTAACTGGACCTAGGAGGATTCCGGAGGACCAACACCACCAGGATTGGGAACCGAAGACAGAACATCTTGTTTGTTGTAACAGATTATCAAGTTGTTTTTGAGTCTAGGAAAATTTTAATAAATTCAAAAATCAATAAATTAAATTATAAAATAAAGTAAATTTAGGGGAAAGTGTAAGAAAAGTAAAATCATTTTAATAATAATTAACTCACATCTCACAGTGGTAAATATCGACGAAAATTTAATTATAAATATATATTCATTTTATCCATTGTATTTTGTGTTGAAAACGCAGTTGCGTAAATTTAATATATTAATTTTGTTCAATAAATTGTTTATTTCTAGAAAGAGTTGCTAAAATCATTTATAAAATTAGTACAATACCATAAATCATTAAGTGCTCTAATTATAAGGATTCAGATGAGGCAAAAGTGTTTTCTGATCAAAACAAGTATATCTCCACCGGGGACGACCTCGAGATCGGAGTTAGAAAAAGAGCTTGTGTACAAAAGAGAAAGCAAAACAAAAGTTTTCTAAATTTTAAATAAGAACTGGAAATTAAGGAAAAACAATTTCCAATTCTTGCCATCGCATCAACCACTCAAAAAAGGGTCATACGGGCAGGTACAAGTTGACCGAATTTCAAAAAGGTAAAAACAAAAGGTAAAAAAGACGAGTAAAGAAAGTAGGAAAGGTGGGAGAAGGAGGTGCGTGGCAAGTGGCGCCCTAACGCGTTGGCTGAATGAAAAATAAAATTTTAAACAAATAAAAGATTTATTTCTCATTGAGATAACGTACGAACCGGTATAAGTGATCAGAAAACAATTAGCCTAATTATACATGTATTAGAGATAAGCAGTGCAATTTTAAGTGAATTATAATAAATTGTGTGTTACAAAAAAACAAAAATAAGTTAAAATTAAAAATGGCAACGGGACAGAAATAAGAGGAGGCGGATATTCAAAAAATGTTGAAATTAATGTCGGCCGAAAGACAAGAACGTTTGGCGAAAGAGAAAGAGCGCGAAGAAAGAGAATTAGAGAAAGAGCGCGAATAAAGAGAATTAGCG
>JAGFPH010000136.1:300400-314135 GCA_018207615.1 Philaenus spumarius
CTGGTTAGCGAAAGAGAAAGAGCGCGAAGAAAGGGAAAGAGAAAGTTGCGAAGAAATATTGTCAGCTGTAGGCGGGTTAAAAAATGATTTAAATAAAGGGATAGAATTAATCCAGGGCAGAGTAGATCAATGTGAAGTAGCGATAGTGGAAGTAAGGGAGGAAATAGAAAAGCTCAAAGAAGCGGAAAGTTTAACTAGTAGTAAGATAGCCACAGTTAGTGTCGTAGTAGAAGCAGTAAAAACTAGCGAGAAAAAGTTAGACACGACAGTGAAAGTGTTGGAAAGGAAGGTTAGAGAAATAGACACAAATAGAGGTGTAGGGGGAGCAGAAAAAAGAGTCGTTTACGTAAATGCGAACCAAGGCGAGCAAGAAATTTCGGAATTTCGGGGTACACCCAGGGAAAGCCCTATGAAGTTCATAAAGGACATGGAAGAGCACTTTTCCGAGATAGATCCTACATTAGACGACGAAGAAAAATTAAAAATAATAGAGAGAAACTTAAAAGGGGCAGTGTTAGACTGGTGGGGAATCGTAAAACGAGACAGCACAAATTACTCAGAGTTTAGGGTGAAATTTGTGGAAAACTTTTGGGGATACCAGGCGCAACAAACATTGCGTAACTTAATAGAAAACGGAAAATATAACGACCAAGGACCCATGTCCAGAGTCGATTACTTTTGCAAAATAGTAACTAAAGCTACATATCTTAATCCAACGATTCCTGAAAAGTTTATAATAAACAGAATTTTAAGGCATTTTGACCATCGTATAAGGGTTGCGAGCGTAGGCAAGCCTAACGAAAGCTTCGAAGAGGCTATCAAGCTTTTAAGGGCATTTGAGGCGATGGAGAGGGAAGGCAGAAGAGATATTAGACACGACGGACCAAGAAATTACGGAAATTTCGAAAGACAACCGACAAGGATCGCGGACTCTCAAAACCATCCTAAAAACCCTAACCAGAAATCCTATGGGAACCAACCTAGTACTAGCCAAACTCAATATCCGAAAAAACCTAGTCCTTTTAATACCAACGTTCCAAAACCTAGTCCAAAAAACTAGTGCGTCCGGTCCCAAGATTAGAAGAACACAGTAAAAGGAAATTGACAGCGAATCAGGAATCAGCGACCGAAGATAAAAGCCAAAAAGTTAAACAAAACCTCAAAAAACTAAATTTAAATTTTCAAAAAGAAAGTCGTTTACAATTTCAACTAAAAAATATTGCGTTTGATATACGGGAGGAATTACTGCAAGAGCCTAATAACATAGAACTACAAAAGGAGGAAATAAAATGTCCTGAAATAGGAATAAAAATTAATGAAGAAGAGTTAAACTTAGAAATCGACACGGGTGCTGCATACTCTTGCATACAATCGGAATATGTAGAATATTTAAAAACGAAAGGATGCAAATTTATGGAGTTACCTGTAACAAACGTTGAGGTCGTAACAGCAGTCAAAAATAGGCGGCAGAAAGTAGCAAAGCAGGCAATGATACCGTTAAACATAGGAGGAAAATTAGTAAACAGCATTTTCTTAATAATACCTAAATTGTCAACAAAAGCCATGATGGGTTGCAATTTATTAAATAAACTAAAAGCAATCATAAATTTAGGGCATAAATTTATAAAGTTACAAATAAAGGGAGAAGAAATAAAAATAAACTTTAATATAAACAATAAAAATCAAAACAAACAGATAAATATAATATACGAAGAAAAAGGACGTGACCAGGGAGCAGAAAGGGAAGAAACTGAAGGAGACAGGCGAGACGAAGGAAAAAGGAGGGGAATGAGTGTTAGGGGATTGATATCTAAGAAAGAAATAAGATTTAATCCACAGCTAAACTTAAAGGAGGTGTTACTAGCAGAAAAAGAGCAGAGCAGCCAAATTTTAGTTAAGGGGCAAGAGATGAAAAAGATACTCGAGCCGGGGAGTTAAGTGCGATGAAAAAGATACGACTTAACAGAAAGGAGTTAACACAAAAGGTCCGAGAGGCAAAAGAAAGAAAGGAATTAAGAAAATTAGGAGATAAGCTAATGAATAAAATAAACAAATTTTTATACAAATAATCAACCAGCCAACCAAAAGAAAACTGAGTAGAAGAAATAAATAGGGAAAACTAACCAAAGGAAGAAGAAACAAATTAGGAGGAAAACCTAAGGTGAAGCTAAAGGCGAGGCGGCAAGTAAACCTAGGAAAGATAGGCCTAAAAAAGGAAGCGCTAAAAATTTGTTTGGTTAACAGTATATTGGATAAGAAACAAGAAACGAATAGATTATAAGTTGTGAATAGATATAATAAATAACCATGGAATTAGAAATAAGTAGAAATTTAAATCGCCGAAATTGGATAAAAATTTAAGGAAATACAGCGAGTTAAGTAAAATAAGCAAACTACATCGATCAGCTGATTTGAAAGGAGGAAAATGACCTGAAACACCGCACTAGGTCGAATTCAAAGAGACAATCTTCGAAAGAATGTTGGAAAATAACACTAGGCCTACGATCTCGGCTAAAGTCAATAAACAGAGTACGTTCACCAAGGAAACCAATGAGTGCGACAGAGAAGGAAAATCCATTAAGAAGTATGAATGGAATTCATTAAAAAGGACATCGGTAAAGCAAATATTTACTTCCTGCCTGACGAGTCAACAAATAGGGGAACGCAGGAGCAAGCAGAGTCGTAATAGCATGTTATCTGTTAACAAAAAAAAATAATTACCAGTGTGAGATTTTCAAATTAATTGGGAAGAGTTCCAAGGGCATAATCCAACTTGATAATTTGGTACAGTTAGGTAGTTAAGTAATTAGTAAATATATAAGCAGTTCAATTCAATTAATATCAAATAACTCATAATTATGTAATGTATTAAAATTGTTTTATTATTCCAGCAGCAGTGGAATTTCTTCAGATATAAATTGTTAAATAAATATGTGTGTAATAATCAAAGTTAGGTAATAGAATACAGACTGAGGGGGAAGAAGGTCTAACCCAAGGTAAATTAATATGTAAATTTGTTAAGATTAGAATGTTACATCAACTGTTAGAATTATAAACAATTTTGAGTTAAAGTAAAACAGATTTCTCAAATTAGATAAACAAATAAATCAGTTTTATTAAAGAGGGGAAATTGCGACGGAAATTTACCAGTCGCAAGGCGCTAATTAGACTTGCTAATTAGAACCACATAAAATTAAAAGTTAACGAATTTAAATTTTAAAGACAGCATGAGAATCAGAAAATTAAAGCGTAAATAAAAGAAAGAATAAGTTTTTGAGGATATATGAATAGTTTCAGAGTTATTAAAGAAATAGTTAAACGTTTTATCAATCAGAATAATAACAGACAGAAGCGATATGAATTGTACTAAGTTAAATCGACAAGATGGGACAAAAAAATTCCTGTCGAAAACGACAAGAGTTTGTCAGCGTCTACTTGTTGCTAGGCAGACCTAAAACCATGTTAAATTTTGATAATTATAAATGTTGTATATTATTTTAGTTAATTAAAAAGAGGGGAAAAAGACAAATAAAACAGTATAAAAAGTTATTTAACAGAGTAATTAATTTAGGAGTTATAGTACAAAAAGTGAGACCAAAAAATGAAAAATTGTTTGGGTCGAATAAATTTAAAAAACTAATCAGGCCTAATAGAGACCTAATAAGGCCTATAAGAAATAGCCAAAATTCGTTTTAAAAAAAAATAACTTATTAACAAAAAAGGGATTTAAAGTCATTCTTTTGCCTAAAAAGGCTTATAACTTAAAAAAAAAAGTTAAATTCGGATAATGGAAAAGGGGGGAAAATCGACAGAATAACAAAAGGTAATCATGCAAGGTTAGACAAAAAATCATAATTAAAATTAAAGCAATTAAATAATAAAAATAAATAACTTTAAAATTAAACAAAAGGGAGAAATAATTAGTATATTCTGTAAGCAGAACCGGTTAGTAAATAGTTAAATGCATTGTAATATCACTTGAGATGTGAGAAAGGTAAAATCGGGGGGGAATCAAACACCAAAATCGGCAGCGCAAAATTAGGCTTCCGAAAATCAACCATAGCGGGAGAACCAAACAAGATAAAAGAAATCCAAAAACATATTCGTTCGTTTGGGAACCAAACAAAGAGGATAGGAAGAAGAAAATTCCAAATTTGAGAAAATTTACGGAATTAAATTTCAAAATTCAACGAAAACTTGCGAATCAAATAACACGGCGAAAAAAGGGCATACGACTTCAATTCAAAGGGCTACGTGAGCAGAAGGTTGTCATACACTATATGAGACCAACAAAACCAAAATTGGGCGAAGGTCAAGAAAGTTACGGCAGTTTGAAACTTTCAAAGCAAAATCGCAAAGATTTCAGGAATCAACACGCCGAGCCAAAGTAAACAGTAACGAGACAAATCTTCCAATAAGGATAGGGGCGAGAGCCTACTGTCGGAAGACCTGTCGAGTTAGTTCAGTTTTAGATACCAGACTGTCACCACGTACTTCAGAGATCCTAGAAGGGCTTTCCAAGAGACTAGCTGAGGGAACGATCGCAGTGGAATACTCGCAAGAATAACGGACATTGGGCGTCATCAGTATAAGTCAGAGAGAGTAAATCTTAAAGAAAACCGAGGCGAGGACCTATCTAACTAAACTCCGGTCAAGAGTAACGGGCCGAAAACCGTACGGCCATTGGGACTTAACTGGACCTAGGAGGATTCCAAGGACCAACACCACCAGGATTGGGAACCGAAGACAGAACATCTTGTTTGTTGTAAGTAACAGATTATCAAGTTGTTTTCGAGTCTAGGAAAATTTTAATAAATTCAAAAATCAATAAATTTAATTAATAAAATAAAGTAAATTCAGGGGAAAGTGTAAGAAAAGTAAAATCATTTTAATAATAATTAACTCACATCTCACATGGGTAAATATCGACAAAAATTTAATTATAAATATATATTCATTTTATCCATTGTATTTTGTGTTGAAAACGCAGTTGCGTAAATTTAATATATTAATTTTGTTCAATAAATTGTTTAATTCTAGAAAGAGTTGCTAAAATCATTTATAAAATTAGTACAATACCATAAATCATTAAGTGTTCTAATTATAAGGATTCAGGTGAGGCAAAAGTGTTTTCTGATCAAAACAAGTATATCTCCACCGGGGACGACCTCGAGATCGGAGTTAGAAAAAGAGCTAGTGTACAAAAGAGAAAACAAAACAAAAGTTTTCTAAATTTTAAATAAGAACTGGAAATTAAAGAAAAACAATTTCCAATTCTTGCCATCGCATCAACCACTCAAAAAAGGGTCATACGGGCAAGTACAAGTTGACCGAATTTCAAAAAGGTAAAAACAGAAGGTAAAAAAGACGAGTAAAGAAAGTAGGTGAAAGGTGGGAGAGGGTGGTGCGTGGCAATATGTAGGCCATGGCTTTATATTTTTAAGATGTGAAACAATTAAATTAACGTATTCTGATCATATTCATGACTGTATGAGCCAATTCCCCTTTACCTTAACTGCACAGGAAAATATATACAAAAACAAAATTGTACAAACAGTTAGCGTTGTTTCCATTTCTTTCAAATAGAACTACCACTTATCTTTAAATTTATTTTTTAAATTATTCCACCGTTTAATAGTTGAATTATTTACGTCTAAAAATTTTTATATGTTTACTAAATTTTTATCATAAATTCTATTTTTATAAGGTCAATTGTGTGTTTGTTTTTGTAAAATTTTAAAAAATGTGACTAATATTTTTGAAAGAAAAACTAGAAATTTGTTTACTGTGGAAAACATTAAAAATTGAATCCTTATATTATTGTTTATATGTGAACAACATTTCAAGTCATTTGATTAAAAAATAATATTTGGTTTTATATCGCAAAATGAAAAATGAACATAGGCCTAACCAACTAAACATTCTTAGAAAAGTGAGTTCATTTTATTAGTGTTTTTATTATTACAAATTAAAATGTAATTAATAATATTAAAACCAAAAACTGTTATCAGTAAATAACTAAAATGCAATTTGACAACACAAAAACTAAAAAACAAACTTTAACCTCACTAAAAATGTGTGGTAAACAACCTTGGTATGTACACGAATATCCTACCAATATATTACAAGTAGCACTAAATTTCATTATAATTATTGATTAACACACACAACTAGATCACTAAATAACTCAAATATGCACCTAGGTGCACTAAAAAACATTAAAAAATCGAAAAATGAATGTGAAATTCACCAGTAAACAAATCATAGACGAATGACAACTAAATTGCGCAGTTAGATTACGTCAGCTGTCAGATTGTTTTAAAAATGTCAATAAACACTTATAATGATTAAATTAAGGCTTACACTAATAGATTATATTGTAAACATGTCCAAATTATATGTAAAAAGTTATTTACATAATTATAAGACTAAAATAATCTTGGCGACGATAGATCGGCCCTTGGGATTTTTCGCGTACCACTCAGGCGACGATCTATCGTCAACATGGAATTGTACGAATACTCTTTAATCGACGATAGATCAACGCCCTGGGACCCAAAGGATTAAATATAATAAATATTACAAAGCCTTAAATCTCCGATATTCATTTTGACACATCCCGCATAGTATTTGTTGCAATTTGTTTGTTCAAAAAACAAAATGAATGATACTCTGTAAGTTCGTCTTAAAAAGGTTAACAATTGATATTAGTAATCGAGTCAAACATGTGGTTTTTAGCCTAAAAGTTATTAAGACAAATGATAAAGAATACTCACAACGAGGGTGGTACCAGCAGCGGTATTCTGCAGAGGCGGTGTAGGACTCGTCAGCGCAGTCGTAAACAAATAAATAATAAATAACAATGCTATTCCACTGAGTGAGAATATAAATTTCAACGCCTTGTGAGGCAAAAAGAAAGCAACAAAACAAGCGGTGGGATTTGCGATGCTCCCTAGATTGACGGCCAAGTGGTAAGCTAAGTTACCGTATGGTAAACACGAGTACGATTGAATACTGTTCAAAGCACCGTTGGAAAAGAATGATATTACAGTTTGTAAAACTAAAAGGGCGGAATACATAAAAGGAGAAATTGAAGGCGAAACAAAATTAGAATGTCTACGGATGGAATCATCGATGTCCGTTTTGGTAGAATTCGTTCTATCGGAATCTCCAGTTTCTTCAATCGTCGAACACTCTTGAGTGAGTTTTTTTTTAATCTTCTGTTTTTTACACGTCGGTAAATTATTTAAAAGAAAAAATGAAATCGTACTCAGCACCATTATTGCGAACATAATGAAAAAGAAAACTTTGGTAGAAAATCTCGGGTCGGGTGTTGACGGGGTGAAAATAACTTCTCCGGTTTCCGAAGTAGAGTTGAGACAAACAGGATTTCCTCCTACTCCTTGAACCAGGGACACGGCGCTGGGCAAGAAACCGCTCAATCCTTCTCCGATCATGTACGAAATTAAGTACACCTCGTGGTAGTTATTCATAAACGGAATAAAAAGCACCGAACTTGTACAGCCTACAAGAGCTATACAGAACGCTAAAATAAAGAGTGGACCGCTATGCAAGCCGTCCAGTATTGTCCATGTATAACTATAAAGGAATGATAATAAAACTAAGGAACAACAGCCTAAAAATAGAAAAAAATAAATTAATTTACTATCTCTAACTAAGTTTGGGCAGTACATCTGAGACAGACTGTATAAAATAGGACCGATGTTTGCTATTTGTACTATTATAGATAAGTACGAAGGTAGATTCCATCCTTCCGGCGCTGTTTGTACAATGAGAGGTAGTTGGGTGAACATTGCGTTGACGGACAACCAGGCGCTGATCCCGAACACTGCTGCCAACACGTCCACTTGTAGCTTACGACCATGGTCCCAGTTTGGAATCTGCATTTCTTTTTGTCTGATTACAACTTGGGTACCATCGAGTAGCGAGGAACTTTCGTTTGGTCTGAAATCAGACAAATATGTACGTTAGAAAATAGTAGACCTATAAAAGAAATGTTTGGAAAATAACCGCTTAAATATATTGAAATTACAGTTTTATAACAACTAAACCGTTACAAACGGATACAGGGTGAAAATAGTATCCGAGTAGATTTCAAACTGGGTGAGGGGGCCTCCTTCTTAGTCTGAAAAATGTTGGACTAAAAATTTAGGTACTCGTACAACCTGTTACAAGCTTAGTTCACTTCAGCTTTTCTTGCAAAGTTTCCTGGACAATATGAAGGCTTACCTCTCTTCAAGTTTAGTTGTATAGGTGAAAATGATACAAAATAAATGTTACTAGACCAAAAGTTAAATTCTAATGCCTTATTTTGCACTTATTTATTTATCTAAATAACTATTATTTTTAATAAATTAATTTAATTTAAGTTTAAAAATCAATTTTGGGGGAACCGGATGAGCTATAAGGTCGTGTAAAAAAGACTTGTGAAGAATAATCTCCTATATTTATATTTTTAGATAAAACCAAAAAACATTGCATTTTAGTACAAAAAAATCGCAAAAATTTTACTTCCAGTCAAAAAACGTACTTCCGGTTGCTGCATTTTTTTTGGGTTGGAAAACGTGTCCCAGCAATTTAGAAAACCAACGTGTATTCAAAATTGGACGTAATATATGGCCGTTAGAGTTGGACGTAAAATATACACACACACATATATATATACAATTTTTAATGACACCCGAAAACATGTTCTGGGGACTACTCCGACCTTATGTCTCACCAAAAGAGTCACTGCAATAGCTCATCTTCCGTATGGAAATTCACTAAATTCACTCAGTTTGTAAATTTAACCTGTGCTATAGTTGTGTATATCCATATTCAGTACATGATCACACGAATTAAAAAAAACACTTCAAATACATAAATACTGTACACGGAAGTGTAAATACTTTGCTCTTCTTGAAAGAAACTTTGTTTTTTAAGCCTAGCAATAGGCCTTTTGTCTCTATTTTGCAGGGCAAACACTATTTTCAAAATTCTGAACTTATGAGCTCCCCAAAGAAGAATTACACAATGTTCAGATAATGATGCACTATCCGATAATAGAATGTTTAGCCCATAATAGAATGTTTAGTCCACAGTAGGCTGGCAAAGAACCGCAGTATAGTTTAAAATTTCTTAGTACCTGAGCTAATTTCACTGCTCGAGCACTTCTGATATCATAATTTCCTTTTGATTTAGCACATCTGAAATATTGTCACAGATTTTATTTTACTACTGTCTGATAGATAACCAGTGAGGTGGCATTTTTTTATTGAGATAAATATTTTATCTTGTATTATAAGCCTTGTAAGTGATAAAACTTGATAAAGCCATATGAGAATATTTATAGTTAAATCTTGCATTACAATGTTTCTGTCTGCTGCCACTTATCTCAGTTGTCTTTGAACTTGAGTGCAATTTGGGAGTAGTTCGCGTGTTCGTTCAGTACATAGGCCTAAACTAAAATTGTGTTAAGCTTATCACCCAAATCAGCTGTTTTATTGTTATAGTTAACCCCATATTTTGACCATTTTCAATGTTTAAAATAAATATTTAGCAAAAAACCTTTGTTAGTGTACTTCGAACATTTTAAGGTTCTAGCTGTCACGAATCAATATTGAAATATGTTGGGCGTTAATTAAGGAGTAAAATTTAATTTAATTTACGTAAAATGAGCAGATAAATTTAATAAAATAATTCCCAGTTCTGTAACTGCAGTAATTGTTGCGATATCTGACCCAAAACGCAAAATTCGTTCTTAGTAAACAGTTAATACTTTTATTTTTAAACTTGATCACATTGTTGTTATTTCACATTCAATTTTCTTAATTAAGCTACAGTTACATTTGTACTTAAAAGGAGGATATTTTATAATTCAGTAATTTATTTTTAAAGATTTGAGATCTGTGAGTAATCTGTAACACGGGTGAAATCTTTCGCCAGCTCTCTCTAACAAAGCATTTCCAGACCTATGAATATATGAACATTTTTATTATTTTTTGCTAGTGGAATCAGCTCAGAAAATGCGCGAAACATTATGCAAATAACTTATTAGTTTAACTCATTATAACTTTAAAATATTTTGTTTCTAGAGTAATTCTGGGTATTGTTGACAACTACCAAGAAATACATTTTCCCTTTTTTTTGTCAATATCTGTGTTATCCCTTGAGGTACAGACAAAATAAAAAAAAACCATTGTGTTTGCCATTAAAAAAGTAAACTTTTTTGTCTCTTGTAAATTTTTTTTAAAGTTAGCGGTTTTTGAGATATTTGATATTAAAAATTATAAACGACCGCCATTTTGAAAATATTTAAAATAATGTTCTAATTTTGTGTACAGTGATAAAAGGTTACGCAACAAATAGGTATACAAAGTTTGAGCTCAATATCTTTTTTACTTCCAAAATATTAAGTATTTTGTAAAAAACATATACAGACAGACGAAAAAATAAGCACCATAGACCCATGTTTATATTGTGAAATATGTTTGTCTGGAGCCCAGGAACATATCCACAAAATGGGTCCAGAGAGTTTGGGGATACCCTGTATATACAGATATAGGCCTATGTCTCATATATAAATGTATCAGTGGATTATTATGTATGTTTCTGGTTTGTTATTATTTCTGATACTTTTATTCTTTTAATAATTTTTGTTTTCTTCTTTTACATCAATATTCCAGTACCATAGGTAATGGTTGATGTATAATTATTTAGATCACTCCAATAAGTCAATTTTTGAAATCGCGGTGGCCTTTATGAGGTGAGTGTAATATCATTGGACCATAATCATTTACTTTCTTTTATCAAATTTCAAGTCAGCACCCTGACAGATATGAAACTCTCAAAATATAATTAAGCTGCAATTGTGTTAAACAAAATAACATTTTATTTCTTACCAGTGGACACGGCAATGCTTCGCTACTGCTTGATTTTAGTAAATAAACATACACAATTCAGTAAGTGTATTGAACATTTGGGTGTTTAATGTTAATGAAATATGTGTAGCTATTTCAGTTTAATTATTAACTAGTGGACCGGACAATGCTTCGCTATTGCTTGATTTTAGTAAATAAACATACACAATTCAGTAAGTGTATTGGACATTTGGGTTTTTAATGTTAATGAAATATGTGTAGCTATTTCAGTTAATAGCTAGTTAGTTATTATTAATTAATTTAAAGGTAGTTATACCATTTCATTTCTTTGACTTAAATAGATCCAACTGCCTTTATTATATATCACTTAAGAATAATATTATATACAAATTAAACTTTATAGCTTCAAGGTATTTTGACTGAGGTTATTTGTGGTAGAAATCATTTCTCACATTATTCCCGCCATGGTTCAAAAGCATTCTAGGAAAGAAATGGATTAGACTTAATAATGAAAAACTTTAATCTCACAAATTAAAAACAATTATGAAATTTATTGAAGACGATGCTCACTAATATAAAATGTATACAGAGTAAAAAAATAAAATGTTTTCAGTTTGTGTAATACCACAAGATATTGTATTATTTACGCTGCACGACTTATGTGTCAACATACATACTCAGGGTTCTAGATTGTGACGAAAATTCCGTTTTATCTCTTGTATGTACAAACATAAATAACATAACCTTGTAAAATATCAACTTACAAATGAGCTGTTATGTGCAAAGATATGCGAAAAAAAACAATCATGAATTCTATTTTTAATTCAGTCAACAAAAGTCAACGTGTTATCAAACAATTAATCTAGACACAATAACTGTTGAGAAGTTTTGTCTTATTACAAAGAACAAATCATTATATTAATACGTGATTGTTTTACTCTTTGTATTTGTAAATACCCTGGAAGTAAGATGGACAAGGAACATCTTCTGGTCTGCGAAGAATTCTACGGAGAGAAATGACAGGGAAGTGTCCAAAATGGTCTCTTATTGGGAAGCTAGATCTAGAATGGCACGAGCTATTTGAAACAAGTATTTATATAGATTATGTGTGTATGTTTGCTGTTAAGCCAAGTAAAATTAAATAAATTAACATGTGAACATTGACAATTTAAGTGCGTACAGTTTTTTGTATTTATTATAAAAGGAGAGGAATGCAACTTATAACATTTGAAAGGCATATCATAGCTGTACAAAAAAAATGTTTGTATGTTGCCGTTAAGCCAGGTAAAATAAAATAAACAAGGTTTAACCTAAATTGTGTTGTTATCCAAATCCGCTGTTTTATCTGTTACTTTTGCAGTTGGTTGCTATGGTAATGAATATAAAAATGTATTTTTGTAGGTCATGGCTTCATATTTTCCATACACACATGGTTTTTCTATAAAAAAAGCTTTAAACAATTAAATGAAAGCATTTTGATCACATTCGTATGAGCTAATATGGGTCTAGGTCACAAAATGAGGTAATTTGATGTAATGGTGTTGAAATTGCAAATAACAATAAAATTTTGCATAAATATGTGTTGTTTTGATTATTTAACCTACTATTCTTAAACTAAATATAGTTTAAGATCATAAATATAAGATATGAATTAGTAAAATAAATTTTAAGATGTATATTTACAACTCGTTCACGGTCACTCAAGCGGCTACCACATGTTTACCTGCTCGAAAATCCGTAAAAAATGCCGATATCAATAATGAACGAACATAAACAAACACCAGTTAGTTTATAAATAATGAACAACAAAGTCTGCAGAAGAAGTAAAATTTCTTACGCCTTTTTCTAATATTTAACGTTTGTCACTCCGGAGGCGTTGGGTCATGGACCACTAAATAGCGAAAGCCGAAAATATACGAAGTCGGCAGAAAAAACACGCGAAACGCTCGTAGTGTGTTGTGATTGTGTAGAAGTTAAGTGCACTATATAGTTTACCTGATTAATAAAGTTATTTCTACTTTTTACAACAGTTTTAACAGGTAAGAAACACACCGTACCTTAATTATAGTACAACTCGTTCACAAAAGTTACTAATATAAATTGAAGTTTACATAAATAATAGATATAAACTAAGGAAGTGTAAGTGAACCTACTCCTGCCTCGGAGTAGACGAGAAGCCTATTACAATACTAATTGAGCTATACTGGGAGATGTCAACAAATTACAAATCGTTCACGCACAACTCGTTAACGGGAACGAGGTGGTGCGGTGTGAAAGAGTTGTACTATACAGCCAATGCTATATGGCCAATGCATTTCAGTGTTATTAATTATAAACAAAATATGTTTAACGTAATTATATATAAATATATTAAATATTAATGCTTGACTGTTAATTTAATAACTTCATAAATTAATAAAATACCGTATTTTTTGAAAAATATTGATTTTTAGAGTGAATTAGAAATTTGTCTTGAAAAACATAGTTTGAATGAAAAATAAATCTTTTGAACAGTAAAAGATATGTTTCGTAAATATATATAAATATTAATGCTTAACTGTTCATTTTATAACTTCATAAATTAATAAAATACCGTATTTTTGAGAAAATATTGATTTATAGAGTGAATTAGAAATTTGTCTTAAAAAAAATAATTTGAATGAAAAATAAATCTTTTGAACAGTAAAAGGGACGACCTTGAAGTAAATCTAAATGTTAAATACAACATTTTTTATTTTTGAAAAGCAATAACCAATAAAAATTTAAAATTTAAGCAATGTACTTTTTTTTTGACAGTTTTCTACTGTTTGTTTATTCTTTTCAGGCTACTTTATACTACAACAACATGTCCC
>JAGFPH010000136.1:325654-335734 GCA_018207615.1 Philaenus spumarius
CACAGTTAATAATAGTGTAACAATAATAACCGTGCCACAATTAATTACTGTGTCACGATAATTACCGTGTCACAATTAATAACCGTGTCATTATTAGTTGCAATGTAACAATTAATTGTCGGGGACACAATAAATTACTGTGTCGTAATCAATTAATTACCATATCACAATTAATAACTTTGTCTCGATTAATTACTGTGTAACTATTTAATTGCCGGGTTACTAACTAATTAACGTGTTGCAATATCGCAATAATTAAAGTATGGAAATATTTAAGTTTTCACAAATTACCCTCTGAAGTAGAGGCAGTTCAAATATCATCAGATAATTATATAAAATGCTCACATAATTTACAAACAATTTGTTGTTTTTAGCCCCCACTTTAAGCGGTAAGAACTCCTTTAATTTTTCTAGGTGCGTGTGCAAACAAAAACTATATTACATACGTACCTTTCACATGATTTGCCCAGCCAAAAAAATTATTTATTGTCAGTCCACGATATTTACACTATCATAATACAGTAGTTCCTTATTGTTCAGCATAACTTAGGCCAATTACTAAGACTGCTATTAATAATATTTACTAATTAAGAATGTATTAAGAAGAATTGAATAGGAAGTACATTATATACATTTTATACTTAATAAAAGTCAATTTCTGTAGGTCAATTTTATTGATATCAGCATTTACTTTCGTAATACACAAGCAAAGCTCGGCTAAAGTTGTACTTGGAACAATGTCGATGCAATGAACACTTGGTTTATGAAAAATTGTCTTTTTTTAAATATAGATGAAACACATCTTTTACAGTTCCACACCAATTAATTATAAAAACAATGTATGCAATGATGAAATCTATCGTCATATAGCTACAGTAAAGTCCCGCTATTAAGAAACAGATTTCAGAAAAAACAGCGATTTTTTAACATTAAAATAGCAGAAATTAAAATACGTTCGTGAAAAAACGTACAGTACGATTTTTTTAACCGTGCCCTCGGCTCGACTAGCGCTCGGTGGGATAGCGGTGTAGCGGGGAGGGATTGTAAAGGCAGTTCCACAAACTTCGAATAAACAAAAATGATTGAATAATTATTCGAATAAAATTATTGAAATAAAAACTACTTGAATGAGTCATAGAATACTTGTCTCTTGTTCGAGTATTCGAATAACAATACTGTGGTGTGGTTAAGGTAAATGCCAGACACCAAGTAGGCCTACTTCCCCCCGGGCAGGAAGTTTTCCCCGGAATCTAACTTCAGACATCCGTACCGATCAAACCGTAAGTCAAACGAAAAAATGTTTCAAATAAAATATTTAATTTGGACCTTTATCTAAAACTTTCTCGCGAAAACTTTGTCTCTGACCAACAAATAAAAAACTTTCCAGCGGTGTGAAAATTTCATGTCATTATTAAAGTATATTATTGTAATATTGATTTTTAAAATATGAAACAGGTTTTGTAATGGATTTTCTTTTACATCATACGAATCGTATGGTTCTTATCTGCGTATCCATGAAAGTTTCATAATTTTACATCGCTACTAAGTGTATTAAATTACAGTGTTATTGAAGCTCGGTTTTCGCTGTTTCACGCCGCTCGACTCAGTTTTCGTGGAGAAAACTAGAGTAGACAGAGTGATTTCTAACGTTATCATTCAGGTTAGTACAATCGTGGCCGAGGGCATGGTTAAAAAAATCGTACTGTACATTTATTGTTATACAAATAAGTTAAATTGAGTATGCATAGAGCCTAAGCTTGATGAAAACGCCTAAACCCAAATTGGTGTGAAAGCTGGTTTTGTTTCCTTCACGTTTTGCGGCAAAGAAGCTGCGGTAACAAACTTCCGGAGAAACGGATACCAGGTCCTTCACCTTCAGAAAGAAGGGAGGATTAGATACAACAGGTAGGCACTAGTAGTGTTGTTGCCACCTGCCACTTGCTTTAATCCACGTTTTTCTTCTCCGCTTTTGTTATCTCGAAGGAATTTTATTTTTTTTCCTCGATCTTTTTTCAAGACGCTGCGGTACTAACGGACAGACAGTTCGAACAACATCCAATCGACCCATCTCTTCCGTTTTTAGAAGAGTATTTGCCGCGTCTACTTGTGATATGAGTTCAGTTTGAGCGTTCATCGGCTGATTTCACACTTGGCGACACGACACCGACTCGGCACCGACACGATATCGACCCGATACATCAATAATACCGATATCGTCACGATATCGGCAGACGTCTTTCACATTCACCGACTCGACACCGATACCGACACGACCAATTAATTGTACAAGCTATCGTGTAGATTAACCCAAAAAATACATAGGACAAACAAGGATGTTCAAAAAAAGTTTAAGGAACATAATCCGTCTGCCAACAAATTACATAGCTAATAAAAAAAGTAAAGTGTACTGTCGTGGAACTCCCTTCAGGAACGAAGTTCATCACTCCTTTTCTTCAATTCTTTTACCAGCCTTAAAGGCAACATACACACATAATTTTATTCTTTCAATTGCCGTTTATTATTATATTGTTTTTTATACAAATACCGGTATTTGCTGTTTCTATACGTTTAATGTTATTACAATAAAGGTGTAGAATTAATTATAACATCAAAGCTAAGATGGTAAACACAGTTAAATGTCCATTAATTGTAAATACATTCAATAAACATAAAATTTTGGTTCACTGTCTAGGCCTAGCCTAAAATTATTGTGTTTGTTTAATTTATTTTACCTATCTTAACGGCAAAACACATACAATGATTTTAGGTTAGGCCTAGACTTAAAATTACTTTCTAGGCCTAGACTTAAAATTACTTTCTAGGCCTAGACTTAAAATTACTTTCTAGGCCTAACCTTGCATAAATACTGATAAAATTTATGGGCCTATAAAAATAATTTTCCGATATCTTTATTCGGTGAAAAATTATTTGTTCATGTCTTCAGTAAAAAAACAAACATGGCTTACTTTCCACAAGTTCAATTAATGTCACAACTTCATATTTAAAATGAGACATATCTATTATTTATCTAACAGAAAAAAATATTTAACGAGGCCAAATTATTATTTATTAATTACCATAGCAACCAGTAAACAAACTGAGACGATATCGTACCGATAAAGAAGGGAGACCAGCAGCTCGCCGACATGTCGGCGCCTGTAACGACCCGACACCGATATGTCGGTGAGTGTGAAAGCTACTCTTAAGTTTAAGTTAGTTTTCATGGCCGACAACATCGTTCCGATATCGTGTCGGTGCCGAGTCGGTGTCGTGTCGGCAAGTGTGAAATCAGCCATCTCCTCCGATCCGATCAACGATGTACAGAACAGACACTAGCAGATGTTCCCGCGCTTAATTTACGCCTCAACAAGTCAATACGTTGATATTATTAATTAATTCAGCCTATTCCGAATTCTCGCTAAACCGAACAGTTCGGTCCCAATTAGTTCGGAATAGCGGGGACTCTACTGCACTTCATTTTTTATAGTATTTTTATAAATGATGTGCATCTAATTAATAAGCCTATGATATTTCACGGAGTTTTACTAGTTACTGTATTTTATAAATACCAAACAATAGAGGTCCCAGTACAGTACACTGTGGAACACCCATGCTAATACCCAAGTCTATTAACTTTCTACAAGTAACGAATGGTAAGGCCTACACACAATAGAATGCTTCAAAAAAATCTAACAAAATTAAGAAAGTAGCTTTATTCAATCCATAACAAAACTAAAATTCAACTGCTTTTTTTTTAAGTAATCATGAATTCTGTGTACAGTTTTATCAAGGCAGTGCAGTTTAACAGGTCTTTAAGCGGAAGGAACTGAAGGGAAATGTATTTTGTTCAAAGGCAATGCCAACCACATTTATATTTTAGTAGTAGCTTTAATAACACTATAGGTAACGTTTAAAACTTATTAGCGTATTAGGTTGAGACCTAAGGTCGGGAGAGGTCAATGAGCACCGATCATGGTCCCCAGAACACGTTTTATGGTGTCATTAAAATTGTTGAACATGTATGTGTACGAGTGTGTTTCTAACGGCCGCAATTCAGTAAGATTTGGTCCAAATTTAGTACACACGTTGATATTATAAGGCGCTCGAACGAGTTCGTTAACCAAACAAATCCAACAACCGGAAGCACTTTTTTTAACCGGAAGTAAGAATTTCTTGAGATTTTTCGTACAAGAATTACATTTGGGGTTTTGTGTATTGAAATAAATATAGGAGATTATTCTGCACATTTTTCAACACGACCTTATAGCCCGTCTGGTTCCTCCAAAATCGATCAAAAAGTCAAATACAATAAAAGCACACGGTTCAAATCCACGAGGAAGCAGATACTGATCCGGGATGCGAGTTTGTCAAAACAAAACAAATTATAGAAATATTCCAATATTAAAAGCAAGAAGAAATCTTAGCTCCGGACACCGTTAAAAGATTACAAATGATACTAGCAGCACACGTGTTAAACTATTAGGTTACGTTCCCAGACATTTCAATCAAGTCAGCAGCATTAGAACAACTTGCTCTGAAACTAGCGAACAACTAGCTATATTACATTTCACATAGCTTTAGCGAACAATGCAGAATATCATGAGAATGGTTTCACAAGAATTTACAGGCAGACAAATTTAAAGAAAAATGAAAGGCCAATGGGAGATGAGAATAAAACCTTTAGCCAATAAGAAGACTGTTTTTCAAAAGGATGCGGTAGCAGGAGTAGGGCAAGAGCGAGAAAAGCCGGGTCTTATTCTAAAATCTTTTGAACGGGCAAGACCTAAAAGCCCGCTTCACACCACAATGTATATTTCAACCTAAAACATTAAAATTCACTAAAGTAAAAGAATCACCCATTAAGCCATCAATAAGTAATCATCAGCCGATGCAAAATCAAGTAAACTACACAACAATCTACGGAATTCTACCCAAGGACCAAATTTGGAGCCCATTCGAGGAAACAGGAGCCATTACAGAATTACGAGTATATAGTGTTCAGTGAATGTGCGAATATAAATAAAATAAATGTGTTAAATAAAGTTATCTAAAGTGAAAATCTAAAAATCAATTTAAAAGTGAGTAAAAGAGAAAATCGCCAAATATGTAAGTAAATTAAAAATTTCAATTTATGTAAAGACAGATCTCGAGGTTAAGCAAATTAAAGAAACGAAATCATATCCAGATAATTAAAGTAAAATCATATACAAATAGTAAATGGAAAAATATTTATATATAATAAAATAAATTCATAATTTAAGAGCAACACAAATTAAGCAATTTGGTTGGGTCTTCTTTATAGAGAATTAGCTGCCAAGGATTTAAAAAATACCTAATAAACAATTGAAAGGAGATTCCAGTTCAATTTAAAAGGTCAGAAACTGTTGTTTAGGATAAGGTTTAAAAACAAATAATTATGCTAACTTAGTTAAAAAACTTTTAATTTCAATAATTGTATACTATATTTTGTTTAGCCTACTTTAAGAAAGAATAAGTTTTATATATTAAATATTAAGGAAACTGCATAGTAATTAATTAGTACAGTTTCCCTTAACAACATTATACATTAAATATAATAATTATCAAATTATTATGGTGAAGTTAGTTTAGTAAAACAAAAACCCCTACAAATATATAAAACATAATCTGAGGACGCAAGGTCAAGGTGCAAACTAATTCTACTAATATATTTCGTACACGCAGCCACTATTCCATGATCACTTTTCGTGAATGTAGTACACGGACAACTCCTAAACTAAGCAAGATAAGGTATAACATGACATGATATATTATATTATTTGAGCTGCTGAAGAATGGTTGCGAGAGACACCTGTAGATATAATCTAGAACTATTTTATTCAGCAAAACAAAGTAAAATACGTTATGATTACATACTTGGCATCCTCCGCCTGTCCTTTTATCACTTCTACACAACCGTTTTTACTGTCAGACATTGTTCAAACACAGCCCAAGTAACACTAAAACAATCACATAACTTGCACACAACAACAGCGTCCACCAACAGCTGATTGACGACTAGACACAGCTGATTGCGGAGAAGCACTAGTAATTAACTGTAATAACCTATAATGGCACTGAGGGTACCGCGGTCTGCTATCGGTTGTTGACGTCATCAGGCTTCGCGTATTCTAATATTGCACGGTTGACAAATAGATCGATACAAAAGAATTTCACTTTCCGGTTCGATATTACGTATTTCAACGCATTCGTTTTACGTAAAAGCTACAGAGAAACGGATATTGTTCCGTGTCCCGTCGATTCACATTTACCCGTACGTCTTAGCTAATCTGTATTTAATGATTTCAGAAACGATTTTAATGTAACGCCACATTGTATAATTGGGACGCATTTAAATGAATACAGTCCCAAAACTATCAAAAGCATTCAAACTATAAAAAAAAAACACTATCCACCTTTTAACTAAATCAAATTAAAAATAATTCGACCACGAAGCTGAACCGCTTACGTGAGTTGAGCGAATTTCCAAAATTAAATTTATATATCTTTTTGGGTTTCAAACAACTATTTGGGAAATTGATTAACTCACGTAGCTGCTGCTAGCATGTACCAAATATATTGTCAACGGTCACCAAGGTAAAAGCCGTGGATTTAATTCTGGTATTTTTACGGTATTTTACGTTTTGATTGTTTTTGGGGTAACCAGATGGGCTATAAAGTCGCGTAAAAAAACAAAAATGTGCAGAATTATTTCATATATCTATTTTTTTTAAGAAAACTTCGAAAAAGTTTATTTTTAGTACGAAAAATCTCCAAAATTGTTACTTCCGGTCAAAAATTTGGTCTACTTTCGGTCAATTGTTTGCTAACAAACTTGTCCAAGCGACTTAGAAAACCAACCTGTGTATTAAATTTGGATTAAATCGGACATAAAATGCGTCCGTTAGAGTGCACACACTTATATACATGATACTTCCGGTGAAATATTTGTCTACTTCCGGTCAATTTTTTTGACTAACGAACTCGTCCAAGCGACTTAAAAAACATACCTGTGTACCAAATTTCGAAAAAATCGGACGTAAAATGCGACCGTTAGAGTGAGCACACTTATATACATGATACTTCCGGTCAAAAATTTGGTCTACTTCCGGTCAATTTTTTTAACTAACGAACTCGTCCAAGCGACTTAAAAAACAAACCTGTGTACTAAATTTGGACCAAATCGGACATAAAATGCATCCGTTAAAGTGCGCACACTTATACATGTTACTTCCGGTCAAAAGTTTGGTTTACTTCTGGTCAATTTTGTTGGCTAATGAACTCGTCCAAGTGACTTAGAAAAACAACGTCTGTACCATATTTGGACCAAATCGGACATAAAATGCATCCGTTTGAGTGCGCACACTTATACATGTTACTTCCGGTCAAAAGTTTGATTTACTTCCGGTCAATTTTGTTGGCTAATGAACTCGTCCAAGCGACTTAGAAAAACAACGTCTGTACCAAATCGGACATAAAATGCATCCGTTAGAGTGCGCACACTTATACATGTTACTTCCGGTCAAAAGTTTGGTTTACTTCCGGTCAATTTTGTTGGCTAATGAACTCGTCCAAGTGACTTAGAAAAACAACGTCTGTACCAAATTTGGACCAAATCGGACATAAAGTGCATCCGTTAGAGTGCGCACACTTATACATGTTACTTCCGGTCAAAAGTTTGGTTTACTTCCGGTCAATTTTGTTGGCTAATGAACTCGTCCAAGCGACTTAGAAAAACAACGTCTGTACCAAATTTGGACCAAATCGGACGTAAAATGCGTCCGTTAAAGTGCGCACACATATATACATATATATATATATATATATATATATATATATATATATATATATATGATTTTTAATGACACCCCAAAACGTGTTCTGGGGACCATGATCGGTGCTCATTTGCAATTCCCGACCTTGGATCTTACCATAAGGGCCACTGCAATGGCTCATTTTTCCTATGGAAATTCGCTAATAATTCGACCACGAAGCTGAACCGCTTAAGTGAGTTAAAGCGAATTTCCAAAATTAAGTTTATAATTGTTTTAGCGTTTCAATTAACTTTTCGGTAAATTGGTCTACTCAGAAAGACGGATATCAGTAGAATTTGTTTGCATCTCGGCATCCAGACCCGGATCACGCTCTGCTTCGTTCCGCGGAAAAAACTCGTTTTGTGAGTTTGTACCTCGACTTTGTTGTCTAGGATTATGGTCTGCTTCGATTCGCTCGCAGCGGTTACTTTTATGGTATTTGACGTTTTTATTGATTTTTGGGGAACCAGCCGAGCTATAAGGACGCGTAAAAAACAAAATGTGCAGAAAAATCCCCTACATTTCTTTTTTTTAGATATAAATCCTAAAAATGTTTCTTTATAGTACAAAACATCTTTAAAATTGTGCTTCTGGTCAAAAAACGTGCTTCCAGTTGGTGGATGTTTTTGCTAACGAAATTCTCTCTCGGGACTCGAATGATAAATTTTGCGCCCTATAAACACAACTAACTACTGTAACTATTTCCTACACCTGACTATAGAACAACCAAAACCTTCCTTCAAAACTTTGTCCCTTCAGCTACTTTACGTCCGCTGTACACTGATATTGATTATCAATCACCAACAGCTGTTCGTTAGCAGCTGTTACCTGAATCGATTGTTGGCTATTGAAATAATAAATAATTCGACCACGCAGCTGGACCGCTGACGTGAGTTGAGCAAATTTCCAAAATTGAGTTTATATGCCTATGTTTTAGGGTTTCAACCAACAATTTGGGAAATAGCTACTCACGAAGGCGTTGAACAGCTGTCTGTGTGTACGCAATATATTAGTAGAATTTGTTTCCTCCTAGTGGCCTCGTGAGTTTGCACCACTTGGCTTCGAAACGGGTACTTTTGTGGTATTTTACGTTTTGTTCGATTTTGGGGGAACAAAGCGATAAGGTCGCGTAAAAAAACAAAATGTGCAGAATAACATCATAAATTTATATTTTTAGAAAACACTCTAAAACAATTTCATTAACGTAGTAAAAATCTAAAAAATGCACGTCATATTGTTACAATTTACATTACAATACAATTAAAACTGTGCACTCGCGTTATATCTGTACATATAAATAAAATTGGAATGTCTGTCTGATTTTTCAAAATATAAGCTTTTATCTAATCTCATATATGGTTAATTACACATTACCAAAACCAAAACAAACATTTATACACTGTTGTCTGTCAGTCTGTCTGTTTGTTTGGCCGGGTTAATTTCCGGAATGGCAGAGCCGATTTTGACGAAACTTTCATTAACATGTAGATAACTTTTCAGAGAATTTTTAAGTAATTACTTTTCTTTGCCTTACTGGACCGTGTATATTATATTTCATAAATAATGTACCTGTAATTTGGTACTACTGCTCCCACTCTTGTTTATTGTTTCGTTAGGTGACGACCGTTTCGCCTATTTATCAGGCATTATCAGAACAGTCACAAATTCAAATATATAAACATTAATTTGCATAATGCACGTGACAATTTGAGGTTGTGCCGATTGTAAGCTCAACAAGTTATACTTAAATAACCAATAGTCGGTATGGCGAATGTTAACAATAATAATGAATACTTTATATTAAAGTAGAGATCGACGTTTACGATTCCGATGTGTATAACTAGGACAAAAATGTATTCGATGCATAAATAGACAAAAATAAACGGTACCAGGAACTGGCACATACTTTCTCACAAACATATTTAAATTATTAAACGTCACGGTGACTTGTAGGGTGGGGTAGAAGAGGTGATTTTGTATTAAAGTTGTTTTCCCATAAAAATCCATAAAATAACGGAAAAACCAACTTTTCTCGAAAACGGCTCGAACGATTTTGATTAAAATTTTACAGTTTATAGTACTATAGGTCCCTAATAAACTATAAAATTTTAATCAAAATCGTTAGAGCCGTTTTTGAGAAAAACTGATTTTTCCGTTATTTTAAGGGTTTTTATGGGAAAATTACCCTTAAAAATAAAAAATTCACAAAAATGTAAAAAACGCCTGGAGATACCGTGGATTAGTACCT
>JAGFPH010000136.1:336134-359346 GCA_018207615.1 Philaenus spumarius
TACAATGCATTGCGTGCTTCGCACGCCAATCCCCATATTGGGAGTATTTTCAATATACAATCCATTGCGTGTTTTGTTAGAGTAAAATATTTAATAGATCAGATCAAGCTCACAAGAGAGTATCTGTTCTTTAGCCCTTTTGATTCCTTATCGGATGGTGTAACTGTCAAAACAACCGGATGAAGGATAATAGTTAAGTTATATGTAATCATTGGTTTGTTCAACCCGACATGTACATATGCAGTTATATGTTCCTCTAATCAGGCGTATCTATTTTATTGACCAATATACTTCAATTCCTACAGATGACCCGAATGTAATTAACATGTCATGTCGCAACCATCAGACAGTAGGCAATGATGTAACAATCGAAAACATTACATGGACCCAGCCCAATATAGCTGCTCGTCTTTTTTTATCATCCGAGTCAAGTTCAGCCTAAGAGGCTGTTTCACAATATCATTGCTAAAAAGACCAAGGTTTTTCATTCAGCCTCCATTTTGTGCGTTACCATCTAAACAAAACTGATTCCTATAGTAAGTTAAACATAATGATCAAACAACAAAATTTAAATTTTTTCCAAAAAACTAATTCAAAATGGCGGCTTAAAATCTTTTATTTTGGATATTTCGAGAACCAAAACTTTGCAAAAATTGCTCAGGAGACAAAAGTAGTTACTATTTTACATAACAGACAACACTTCATTTACATTTTTTATGTAAGCGAATAACATAGTTCCTTAATACTCGTCGCCAAAACAAATAATTCCACTAAAAATTCAAATCCGAAATTTTGGACGAAAACAATACTTTCTCCATATACTACGTATAGGGGGGAGAAAGTAAAAATGTTAATTATTGTTCTATCTCCTATCCTAGTTGAAGCTTTTCGAAAATATAAAATTCCGAATTGCAAGTCAAATTTACACTTTTTGCATATAAAAGAAGAAATCCTGACTGACTGATTCATAATCAACGTAATCCAAAACTAGGCTAGCTAGAGACTTACATTTTCAGGGTCCCATCATACCACTGTGTACTGTTTAAATAAAGGGTTTTGCAAACTGCAGTATTGGCAACGTTATCTCGGTTGTATCTAGTGGTGCGTGTTTGTTTATACAATTTTGCGTAAAGGACCATTTTCTTGTCAAATTTTCGTTATCAATTCTAAAACTCAGTTCTGATGACACCGAATTACGTAATGTGTGGCACTGTCATAATGTCAAAATGTCATGACTTTTAAAGTCATGTGTAAGGCCTGTAAAACAATACTTTCTCCATATACTACGTATAGGGGGGAGAAAGTAAAAGGAGAAACTTATTGTATCGTATAATTTATAACCGAATTTTCGAATAAAATAAAATCTATTACACTCGACACAACTTGAAACGGTTTGTTGAATACATTTACACTTATTACCATAGCAACCAACTTGGCAAATTTAGAATACAATAATAATTGTATTATTCTTCACAACCAACAGTTTTTTTAGGTTAGGCGAAAGCAAACACAAACAAAAATCAACAAAGAAGGCAGCTTATTATATTATAATTTAAACAAATGATGCTACATATTATATTCTTACTCAGTTGGCATTGTCAAAATTTGCTTTAAATGTTACTATTTATTATTTAAATATTAATGGTGAAAATGCAACGCACACCATAATTCCAATTTTTGGAGTAGGTGCGTGTCATTTCGATCTCTGTCTTACATCCAAGTGCCTCTGTCCTTCTCAATCGTAATTTCCATGGACATTTCAGAATATATACAATAATCTGTTTGTATTTGGTTCGCTACGGCAGGGGTAGAATATAATACACGCTCGGCAAAGAACTTTGTCTTCCAAACTAATCACACACGCTGCATTCGACATTGTTTTTAGATTATTTGAGTGGTTGCAAGTCAAGTTTTACAAGTCACCCGACTACAATCTCGTCTATTAATTAAACAAACTAACAGGTTAAGGCAACATACAACCATTGTTTATAGTACGTAGCCTACTTCATGATAACAGCTAAGTTTATGCCTGCCTCGTGCATTGTATTGTATTGTATAGCAGCACTTAGTGTTTTGTTTTATTTCTAAAATATTTGAATAGTGCTGATAAGAGTAACGTTTACAGTATCCACATGTGTAACTTTAACTGGGGTAAGCAAACTGAAGCACTTGTCAATGTCGTTGATAAGGGAGATCCGGTGGTCCCCTCTTATAGTATATTAATATTAACGAATTTCCATAGAAAAGACCGAAGGTCGGGAGTGGTCATTAAGCACCGATCATGTCCCCAGAACAAGTAATGAGTGTCGTTAAAAATATTATATATAGTGTACAGAGTGTCGTTAAAAATATTATATATAGTGTACAGTATAGTGTATATACATCCTGGTATACACAAAAGATATAATTTGTATATAGCCAATATATTAGTAAATTTTATTTTTTACCAAATTTTTTAAGATGTAGGAGTCGACTTAAAATTTATGAAATCGATTTGGAAGCAATATTTTAGGTCAAGCACTTTGAAATAAACATTTTTTACCTCTTGAATTTTTTCTAAAAACTCTTCCTTTTCGAGATATTAGCAACTTTATGTCGATTTATTTCAACACGTTTAGGGCCGCCATTTTGTTTTGGGTGGTCCGATTTTTATTTTCTTTGTGTCGTTTTAAAAAAACCCCAAAAATCAGTTATTATTATTACTAGCTAAACGAGAATTTTTAGAAAGATGTTGTTTTTTGCATATGGTAGGGTACATTAAAGGCTACAAATAAGCCAAATTTTATCAAAATCATTAGAGCCGTTTTTTTCTAAAAAAATAATAACTGATTTTTGGGGTTTTTTTGCCAAAAAGAGGGTTGTTTTCCAAATTTGTCTAAACCATTTTTCGTGCATCTATACAGGTCTACTTGACATGTCTGGTGCAAATTTGTTTGAAATCGATCAAATAGTTTTCGCTCTAGCTTTGTATACATACAGACATACAGAATACATACAGACATACATACAGACAGACATTTTGTACTACAAAACACTTTTTTGGACTCAAGGGGTCCCAAAACGGATATTTCCACAAAAATCTCAACATCGATTTTTTTGCGAACACTATACTTTCTCTATAGACTACTATAGTATAATGAGAAAGTAAAAGTTATGAAATCAATAAATAAAAATAAATACAGTACCACAATGAAACTTTTTTGAGGTTTACACTAAAAAAAATAATATAGGAGATTATTTTGCACATCTAGTTGTTTCACACGACCTAAAAGCCGGTATCGCCCCCCCCCTCCAAAATCGATGAATTAGTAAAATACCATAAAAGTACCCGGATCAAATCCACGTACTAGATTTCACCGTGGGGTCAGCTTCTAATCCAAGGCCGACGACTACAGCCGGGGTACAAACTCCGCTGACAGGGAAGCATAGCAGTCCATAATCCGAGGCCGTGAGCCGGGGCAGGGGAGGCTGAGGTACAAACAATATTTATCGCCTTAGCGTACTCAATTTCCCAACAGTTGGTTGAAACCCTTAGACCCACTTCACGCTAAACGAATCCACACAGACTCAGTTCCAGCCTTCACACTAGCCGAATCCGGATCAATCCGCCCAGATTGAAGGGGGCAAGTAGTTCGGCGTGTCAGTAGTAAATAAACAGTATACACCGTGGATGTGGTAGCCTACTTTTAATTCTTAAAGTTAAAGAAAATAGTGCGATTTATGAAGGGAGTGATAAAGACAACATTAAAAGTATATTTTGCACTAGCTGGCCCGATCCGGGGCTTTGCACGGATAAACAAGTCAAAGTTAAATGTATATTAACAAAAAAAATTATATTACACTATGTATTTCTTATGGGGATTTTAGTAACTTTGACACCCCCCCCCCCGAAAGCCCCTAAAATGTCAATTTTTTTAAACAATTTCTTAGCGAGCACCTAGAGGAAGCTACATACCAAATTTCATTCCAATCCGTTCGGTGGTTTTTTTAGTAACTTTTACCCATCAAACCTCCCCTAAAATTTCGAATTTTTTAAAACCTTTCTTAGAGAGCACCTATGGCTTTAGAGGAAGCTCCATACTAAATTTCGATCTAATACGTTCAGTGGTTTTAGAGAAATCGTGATTTAGTAACTTTGACCCCCAAACCCCCCTAATATTTCGAATTTTTTGAAACCCTTTCTTATCAGCACCTACGGCCCTAGAGTAAGCTACATACCAAATTGCATTCCAATCCGTTCAGTAGTTTTAGAGAAATCGTGATTTAGTAACTTTGACCCATCCCCAAATCCCCCCCCCCCCCCCCAAAATTTCGAATTTTTTGAAAACTTTTCTTAGTGAGCACCTATGGCCCTAGAGGAAGCTACATATCAAATTTCGTTCCAATCCGTTCAGTAGTTTTTGAGAAATCGTGATCAGTGAGTCAGTGGATTTGGCTTTTATATAGAAGATATGTCTTGTGTGTACTCTCACCTCAAATATGGTGTTGCTCTTTGGGGGAACTCGGTAGAGTCTGGAAACATTTTTTCTATTCAAAAGAGAATTATAAGAATAATTTGTAATTTAAAAGATATGCAATCTTGAAGAAATTCATTTACGAAATTAAAATTTTTAATTTTGTCCCTGTATATTCATTCTGCATGTCTTGCTCTTTTTTAGAAGTAATTATATGGGCGTCGATCTGTACAAACATGGATATTCCATGAGACGGCAAATGCTTCAATACCCAGTACATGGATTAAAGTTGTTCGAGGACGGGGTGCGCTATTCTGGTCTCAAATTGTACAACAGGTTGCCAGACAGAATAAAGGAAGTGCCTTGCATTAAAGCCTTTAAAAATAAACTTAAGGCCTTCCTTGCAAAGCGGGCATTTTACTCGGTGGAGGAGTACCTGAAGCTTTGAATAGATTTCAGTTGTATTATGTTATGATTACTGTATGATTCATTTGAAATTTTCAATATAGTTATATATGTCTTATTTGTATTACTTGTGTTGTATGTGTATACTGTATATGTGTATTAATTTGTATTCCGTATATATGTTTATCATTTGTATATGTGACAACTCAAATGTATATCAAGCAGAAATTCTATTGTAACCAAATGAGCCTAATAAATCAACCAATCAATAGAAATGTCATTGCTTCAGTGTGGAAGATTGGTGAAAAAATGAATATTCTGTCATTATTTACATTTACCAACTATCAAACTAAAGGAAAAGACCACCTTCAACTGATTTATAAATTGTACTAGCTGGCCCGACCCGGCTTTGCACGGATAGACAAATCAAAGTTAAATGTATATTAACAAAAAATATATTATATCAATAAATATATTACACTATGTATTTCTTATGGAGATTTTTAGTAACTTTGACCCCCCCTCCAACCTCCCCTAAAATTTCGATTTTTTTTAAAAACTCTTTCTTAGCGAGTACCTAGGCCCTAGAGGAAGCTACATACCAAATTTCATTCCAATACGTTCGATGGTTTTTTGTAGTAACTTTGACCCCCCAAACCCCCCTAAAATTTCGAATTTTTTAAAACCCTTTCTTAGCGAGCACCTATGGCCCTGGGGGAAGCTACATACAAATTTCCATTCCAATCCGTTCGATGGTTTTTTAGAGAAATCGTGATTTTGTAACTTTGACCTCCCAAAACCCCCTAAAATTTCGAATTTTCGGAAATCTTTTCTTAGTGCACGTCTAGAGCCTATAAAGAGTATTAGCGCCAAATTTCATGTTTGTAGGCCTCGTGGTTTCGGAGAAACTGTGATGAGTCAATGGTATTTGGCTTTTATAAGTATAAATAATATCATAATTGTTCATTGTTTAATATTGTATTTTTTTTTTTTTTTTTATTTTTTTTTTTTGTGGTAGTGTTCGTGGTGGTTTTCAAGTTCCAAAGGTAGATTTCCCGCTAACATCAAAATATAATCTTTCAGGAGGTCGCTCCTTCCAATCGCCTCATTTGTCCCTTTTATTTGGGAGGAAGGTACTGAATATTATTGTATCAATAAAACTGTCTTCATTATGAAAGCTCAAACGCAACTAAGGGAGGAAAAGGAAAAAGGGAGGAAATAGGATTCGAGTTGACTTGTTTTGACTCGACTGGAGTAAAGTAAAGGAATGGAGACTACGGAATCAGATTCGCCTTGATTCGGATTTATTCTGATTCTTTTAGTGTGGAGGGGCCTAAAACTCTCGTCAGCGGTTCGGCTACGTGATCGAATCATTTTGTTTACGGGCAATAAAATATCGTCGAAATCGGTTCTCCCGAAGTAAAGTTACGCGCGAACACCTATAAAACACAGGCCTACTGCTCCGTTTTGAAGTCGGGTATAAAAAAACAGTCTGCTTTATGAAAATTACGATTTCCTGACTTCTATCTTTTTTAATTCATATTCTCAACTTGACCATTTAGTTTCCGTAGAATCCCGGGAACAGAGCTAATTTCAGCCCGATTAATTTCCCTCGTCATCCCTACAATCGATGCTTTTTCAGTAATTCTCAAAAATTTTATGTTTCCTCGACAAAAACTGTATTCCAAGATTATGCAAAACTAACCTGGAATTTTCCAATTTCCTGAGTTAACACAAGCCGCAGTCGCGAAGTTATATAACCACCCCCAATTACTACAGACTCGTGAAAGCGATCCGGATATATCGACCTCGTACAGGAATGCATATATTTAGGCAACTTATTATATAAAGATCGATCGCTAGACAACTTGGCATAGAGAATATATCACAGATACAGCCCACTGCCAATTGCGTTAGGCCTGTCTTACACTATCAAATTTCTTTGATGCAATATTTGATAGTGTAATTCGTATCTTTTTATCAAAGTTGGCACACGTCAAATTTCTTTTGCCTAAAGTTTTCTCTAACAGAGAACCTTTGACAAAGAAATTTGAGAGTGTTATACAAGCCTTACACATGACCTTAAAAGTCATGACATTTTGGCATTGTGCCACACATTACGTAATTCGGTGCCATGACAACTGACTTTTAGATTTGATAACGAAAATTTGACAAGAAAACGGTCCTTTACGCAAAATTGTGTTAACAAACCACTAGATACAACCGAGATAACGTTGCCAATACAACAGTTTGTAAAACTCTTTATTAATGCACTTCTACACAATGATCGGGACCCTGAATGTCAGTCAGTCAGGACTTCTTCTTTTATATGCGTAAAAGTGTAAATTTGACTTGAAATTCGGAATTTTAGATTTTCAAAAAGCTTCAACTATGTAGGTATAACAATTCAAAATATATAATAAAATTTAAATGTATGAATATCGAGAGTTCTATTAAAAAAACCCAGAGGGAGAAAGTACGATCTCAGGATGCCAGTCATTATACCCCGCGCGCGATAACTTTTCACTTAGGACTTGCACAGTTTGGCAACGCTGCGGGTCGGCTCGCTACCCTATCCCACTTATCAAATGTATCCGGTTGGACGATGACTCACAACTAGGCTCCTAGTAAAATTACACTTTTTCTTCAAAACTTAATGAAAAGTTCATTATGACTATATGATCTTAAAGATAATTTTCTAACAAGAAATAATATATAAAAATGTTTGTAATCAGACAACTAATAGTATTGGAAAAAGGGTAAACTAAATATATTGTGATCGTTTTGCGGAAAAATTAACATTTAAATATAAAACAAATACTATTAACAAAATAATAAATTCAAAATAATATAAACTTTCAAAAATGTCGTTTTTAACCTGCTGACATTAAATACCTTATTGTAAAAAGTACAATACAAAGTACTTTTTTTATATACAAAATGGCGGATTACGGCTAAACTAAGCCAAAATCGAAAAATGTTATACTACATTTTCGACTTACTTTTGCATGTAAAATCTGAATCTGCATAGCCCGCTACAAAATTAACTAAAAACTTTGTTAAATTTAAAAAAAATATGATTTTAGGCTAATTTTGTTTGTTGTAGACAATTACCAAGAAATTATGTTTTTGCCGATAACTCGGTTATCATTTGACCTACTGAAACTACAAAAAAAAACTACTGTCTGTCGTTAAAAAATAAAAATATTTTGTCTCTTGTAATTTTTTTGTAAAGTTAACGGTTTTTAAGATATTCCACGTTAAAAATTTGTAACGGCCGCCATTTTGAAAATTATAAAAATAAATTCTTTGTGTTTGGTATACTTGTTAATTGTAACATATAAAATGCTTATTCTAAATTTGAACTTTATATCTTATCTATTTCCAGAGTTACAGTGAACTTTTGTAAAAAACAAAATGGCGAATTACGGCTAAACTAAGCCGAAATCGAAAAAATGTTATACTACATTTTCGACTTATTTTTGCATGTAGAATCTGAATCTGCAAAGCCCGCTACGCTTTACTGAATCACCCTGTACATCTATAAACAATACTTATAATAATTGTCCAATTTTAATACATTTTAGATATTTATTATCAGCAAAGTATGACCAAACATGTTATGATAAGAAATATTGAAAAATGTATCAGAAGAAAAAAAATAATAATTTGCAAGTTCGAAAGAGCCTTCACAGGAAGTGCACCTGTGAGTCAGCGCGATAAGACACATCCGCTCGTCTCAACAGTGCGACGTTGCCGATACCATTTTCACAGTAAACTCCAAAAATCCCAAGTGCAAAGTTATAGCGCGTGTAGTATAGGTTTGTGTAGCCTAACGACACCTATCGGAGAATATGCGAACTTAAAGAAAAAGATGCAAATTGTTAATTAAACCGGTTTTTGAAACTAAAATCAAACCAATTAAAATTACTTCCCGATATTTTCGACATGCACTTCCCATATCAAAATCAGCAAAACTAATATATCAATCCAAGAAAAAACTACCTTAACCTAATATTAAAATATTCATTAAATATCTCTATTTGAAAGTCAAGACCTTCGCCTAACGAATAACAAGTTTAAAGCGGAAACTGTCAGGAAAATTCAATTTACATGAAAACCATAAACTGTGAAGAAAAACCGACATGTAGCCTATAAACAGAATGAACCTTTTTACACACAAAAAGTCTTTGACAAAATTATCAAATATACACCGATAGAACGGGACAATCGGAAAACCAACTTAAAAAATCATTTACAAAGAACTGCAGAAGACATCTTATTTGTGTTAGCCACGCCCACAACGGAAGAACTTACCTGTGATTGGACCGCGAATTTACACGGAATACGAAATCAGATTCTTTAGTTTCTTTAAGTTATAAACATACAAAAACTAGATTATAAAAGAGGTACCAGTAATATGGAGTTATTTAAGTATTTTATTCAATTTATCTATTATTTCCCACTATCAAATAACTAGTAATTATTCTTTTAATGATTGCACTTTTCAAAAAACAATTTAATACTCGAAAAGAGAAATTTGTTTAACCATTTCATTCATAAACCCTTACAAACACAACCACCCGAAGTGTATATTTAGTAGGCAAGTGTGTAAAAGTTCCGGAGTGTAACAACAGTGAAAAAATTATTATTCTTGTAAAAGCTGCCAAAGTAAGCAGTTGCTGAATTGGTTTGTGCTACACAATTTAATAAATTACATATTTTCGTACCCAATTTAACCATTCGAAACAACCAACCAGATTGGAAGAAGAACCGAAAATACAGATCTGATGAAATACAACCGAATTCCAAGTTAAAACTATAAAGAAGAATCGATACAATTTTGGTGAGACCATTCTAATTATATATAGGTTAAGTTCTGTTTTTTTACATATTAGTGGTGAAACCACAAAGACTATTAATATAAACTAGAACCCAACGAACATTATTTCACGTTGAAACAACGTATCATTGTGATAAGAACTATGAACTAAGCATTCCATATTACATAATTTCATTCACCCATAACTATATCATACCAATTTGCTATTTACTAACAATGAATTACTATTTCATTCACCTTTTGTTTCTAATAATAAAACAATGTATTATAATATTTCTTCCATTAAGATATGAAATTAAACTTGGGAAAAGACGGCACTAACCCCACCGAGATAAAGTTTGCGTATTTTATTTAATCTATCAACAGTAACGAACAATATTTATTGAACTATATAGCCCAGTCGGTATCTAGGTTAAAACTACCAGTATTTTGCAATATGGCTGATTTTTTTTATAAGTACCTTAAAGTATGTACATTAACATAAAAAAAAGTTTACCAGTCTATCGATTTCCCAAAGTCGAAAAAAAAATCGATTATCATTTTTTTTTCGATTATCCTTAATATTTCGAGCTATGATGAAGATAGAGAAAATAAAAAATACCACCGAGTAGGGGAGGTATTTCTCAATAAAAAAGGTCATATGTATTTATTTCCTCCGAGCAATGGTTTGTCTGGAAAAAATTCGATAATGCAGGTATGTATTTTGCAGCAGGGGAAATCACTAAAAGGGGAACTCTCATTCATATATGAAGCGTTGGGTCATTCTAAATTGGCCGAATTTTAATATATCGAATTGAAACTTGACATAGGAGTTTAAATATATATTTTAAACATTTATGCTGAGTCTCAGCTTGTTATCTTGAAAATGACCCGATCTAGAGCCACTTGACTCATCAATGGGTTTCTCGATTTTAGGAGTACCGGACCCACGAACTAATTTTAATCGGCTCCAGTTTAGAAAATTTTCAAAATATCAACCTGAAAGTTTTTTACAAGTTCAATATATATATTCAAACAAGTTCAAGGAGTATAAACCTTTTTCATTATTTACTTTTAAAAGCACAAGTAAATTTAAAAAGTATACAGTAATTTTAGACCTTTTTAGATTTTTCATCAAAACGCTTGAGTTGATCAGCTGCAGATTAGTCATTTTTGAAAATATAGTTTTTAAAATAAGTATAGCAAAAAACAATTGTATTTGTAACTTCTGTACCAATTTTTAAATCGATATGTTCAAAAATGTCGAAAATGGAGTCGTTGAATCCAAAAGTGTTATAGTTAAAACGAGATAGGTAAAACAGAAGACTATTTTCAAGAAAAAATAACAAGAAAAATATCGTTCATACTTACTAAGAATATTTATACTGGTGTACACAACTTGTAAAACAAATTTGGTGTTGATATTCCAAAAATTGACGAAACTGGAATAGATTGAAATTAGTTCGTGGGTCCGGTACTCCTAAAATCGATAATCGAAATCGACTCCAAGATCGGGTCATTTTCAAGATAACAAGCTGAGACTCAGCATAAATGTTTAAAATATATATTTTAACTCCTACGTCAAGTTTCAATTCGATATATTAAAATTTGGCCAATTTAGAATGAGCCAACGCTTCATATATGAATCAGATGTCCCCTTTTAGTGATTTCCCCTGCTGCAAAATACATACCTGCATTTTCGAATTTTTTCCAGACAAACCATTGCTCGGACGAAATAAATACATATGACCTTTTTTGTTGAAAAATACCTCTCCTACACGGTGGTATTTTTTATTTTTCTCTATCTTCATCCCAGCTCGAAATGTTAAGGATAACCAAAGAAAAAAATGATAATCGATTTTTTTTTTCGACTTTGGGAAATCGATAGACTGGTAAACTTTTTTTATGTTAATATACATACTTGAATGTACCTATAAAAAAAATCAGCCGTATTGTAAATTACTGGAACTTTTGGTCTAAAATTACCTCTACCGACTGGCCTATATAAATAAACTTATATTTGGTATTTTATGTCGAAACGATCTTAATAATTAATGTTGAAAATAATTCTTTTACTTGTTGATTAAAGAATCCAGATTTATTTTACTGCTAATTGTGTCTTTAATTATTTTACCATATACTGTATAATCTAGATAAGACATGTATCAAGTAATGTAAGTTTAATACTGTGATATATTTCTAATTTTGATAATTAAGATTCGTAAGTGAAGCTTCCCAAAGATTAACGAATAACATAAAAATAAGTGTTGTTTTATAGTATAGGACAATAATTAACATTTTTTGTATTCTTGAAATGTCACGCCTTATCAAGGCACACCATAAAAAGTACACGTTTAATAATAATTCGCTAACGCAGCTGAACCGCTGACGTGAGTTGAGCGAATTCCCAAAATTAGATTTATATGTTTTAGGGTTTCAACTATTTGGCAAATTGGTCTACTCACGAAGGCTCAGCGCTGTGTGGCATATCGTTTGAAAGCTTATTTAATTCTGAATCAAAAAAGAATAATAATAAATATTAAAAACAAAAATGGTACAGCAAAATGGGGCAAAATCGGAAAACACGATATCGTTGTTTTGGCCGCCATTTTTAATCAGTTAAATATTTTAATGTGCAAATTTCACCATTGGGTTTCTCTTGAAATTCTACATCGAAATGATGTATCACATGACAACCTTCCCATTTAAAAAAATTTAGTTCATTCCAAGATGGCGGACAAAAATTTCAAACTCACCAAAAAGTCGTTTTTTATGAGTGTCATTGGTATAGACCTACCAATTTATACTGTTTTATGTACAATGGCTAAAAATATATTAAACCGTTCCTGAACTTTTCTAACACACTGTATATAACTTATATAAGATGTTTAATGACAGCCCAAAGCGTGTTCTGGAGACCATGATCGGTGCTCATTGACCACTCCCGACCTTAGTTATCACCTCAGAGTCACTGCAATAGGTCACCTAATTCGCTAGCAAATATGGTTATTATCTCACTGAAAATACACGTTTTACTGCCATAGATAGTCTCTTTAACCGCAACCAATTCAATGACAACTTCCTCGTGAGAAAACCAACATCCCGGCGTAATAAGGAAAACCGCGAACACTTCTCGGAACTGTACATCCTGCTTATATCATTTGTATCTTTTATCAAGTTATTGTTAAATAAATGTCTGAACACGTCCTCAACATACAATGCTACCTATAGGGTGCCCTCGAACTCTCTGTGGATTTGTTCCTGGGATCGAAACAAACATATTTCACAATATAAACATGGGTCTACGTCTACGGTACACTTATACACACCTTTTTTGTAGCCCTTTTACTCTAATTCCCTATCGGATGGTGTAACTATCAAACAAATCGAATGAAGGATAACACGATAACAGTTAAGTTGAAGATAGTAATAGCATTCGTAACCACAATTAATATTGGGATGTTTTGCATACTTTTACCAAGAAGGTATTTATATATATGTATGTACAGAATATTTCATAATGACTCTGCAAGGATATGATTCAGCACATAACAATGAGGGGAACAAATAAACGCTTTGTTTTCCCCATAGCCTCCATATTTTTTTTTTTTTACTAAATAATTTTTATATCTAGAGAACTGTTTGACTGATTGAGTTCAAACTAACTAGGCATGAAGTTTAACCTACCAATGAAGATATTTCAATAAAAATAAAAGATTATATCCAATAATATGTTTCAAAATGGCGGCTGTTTGAAAATTTCTAACATAAATTAGGTACCCAAAAACGTACATTTTAACAAAAAATATCAAAACTTATTATTTATTTTAGCCCTTTTTCTTTCTCACTATACTATAGTATAGAGAAAGTATAAGTAGTGATCGCAAACAAAATCGATGTTGAGATGTTTGTGGAAATATCCGTATTGGGACCCCCTGAGTCCAAAAAAAAGTGGTTTTTACAAAATGTCTGTCTGTATGTCTGTATATATACAAAGCTAGAGCGAAAACTATTCGATCAATTTCAAACAAATTTGCACCAGACGTGTCAAGTAGGCCAAGTAGGCTTATATAGATGCACGAAAAACAACCCCCTTTTTGGCAAAAAAAACCCAAAAAATCAGTTATTATTTTTTTATCATATGCAAAAAACCGCATCTTTCTAAAAATTCTCGTTTAGCTAATAATAATAATAACTGGTTTTGGGGGGATTTTTGGCCATAAAAGGGGTTATTTTTCAAAAATTTTCAAAACCTTTTTTCGTGCATCTATACAGGCCTAATTGACGTGTTTGGTGCAAATTTGTTCGAAATCGATCGAATAGTTTTCTCTTTAGATAATAATAATAATAATATTTATTAGTTAATCTCCTACTTTAATAAAAAAATCACCTCTCCTACCCACCCTACCAGTCACAGTGAATCTGTTTAGTAATTTAAATATGTTTGTGAGAAAGTAGGTATGTGCCAGTTCCTGATATCGTTTATTTTGTAGCCCTTTTACTCGAAATTCCCTATCGGATGGTGTAACTATCAAACAAATCGGATAAAGGATAACACGATAACAGTTTTTAAAGTTAAAGATAATAACTGTTTATGTAAAGCGTAAATTGCATGATATTTCTTATCAACATAAAACTAAATCAACCATGACTATGTTTACTTTACATTACTATGTAGAAAGATTATCTAGTTTGGACTCAATTACTTTGTTTGCTTAAGCAAACAGACAAACAATGTTTGGAACAGCTGTTACCACGAGAGAGACTAGTCGTTTAGTTTGGACTGGAACAAATGGTTGTGCATTTACTGTTTTGCGATAGGATAATTGTGCGCGTTCTAACTATATGCAAAACTATAGACTGCACATTATCGAATAAGTTTAATGTTTTATATCATAATTCCAGCTATCAATGGTCGTATCCGTTAAAGTTACAATTGTCTAATAAGTGCAACTAATCTATTCATGCTGGGTATCAATCAACTATCAACAGGTCAGCCTATAATCTCGTAATTTGAGACTCAGACGCGGAGGACATTTTTAATTTCTTAAAACCTTGTATAAACAACCTTAATTTCTTGTGTTACTTAGGTTAAATTGTAAAATTTAATTTTGTTTGAATTTCTTTTATAATGAAAGTTTATTGTATTTTGGTTGGAATAAGAAAAGATAAATTTTATTTAAATCATTAATTGTAAAGGAGCTCCTCTTGATTTTCGTATTTATAGTTTAAAGTTATAAATGTTTCATATCCAATTTAAAATCATTGCAATTATATACATTTGTGAATACATCAGTGAAACAAGGCTAATGAATTCCTTCCATTATTCCTAGGGACGTGGTTAGGGTGCTAAGCTTACTAATTAAAAATTAAAACTTTCTATTGCTTCCACTGCTTGCCTTAGCATCTTAATTTATGTTACTCATACGCCTAACAATAACAGTATTCGTAACCACAATTAATACTGGAATGTTTTGCATACTTTTACCAAGATATTTATGTATATACAGGATGATTCATAATGACTGCAAGGACAATAGTGATTCAGCACATAACAATGAGGGGAACAAAATCTATTAAACATATGTGTTCGAAAACGCTTTGTTTTTTCCAGAGCCAAACTAGGCATGAAGTTTAACCTACCAATGATATTTCAAGAAAAATAAAAGATGATATCCAATAATACGTTTCAAAATGGGGGCTGATTGAAAATTTCAAACATGAATTACGGTATCCAAAAAAACGTACATTTTAACAAAAAAATGTCAAAACTTTTTTCTTTTAGCCCTTTTACTTTCTCACTATACTATAGTATAGAGAAAGTATAGTGATCGCAAAAAAATCGATGTTGAGATGTTTGTGGAAATATCCGTTTTGGGACTCCCTGAGTCCAAAAAAGTTTTTTTTTACAAAATGTCTGTCTGTATATGTACAAAGCTAGAGAGAAAACTACTCGATCGATTTCGAACAAATTTGGGTAAAAATGTAGTTTACCTTGTCAATCGATTTCTAAGGGAATTTGATATAACATGAAAGAACACATCTAACTGATTCTAGAAACAACAAAAATTTTCCCGGGAAATAATATTTGTAGGAGTTATGAAAGAAATAAAAGTTGAAATTGTATAGGTTAAGTTTTGACTTTTCCGCGATATTTGACGTAATTATAACAAAATAAATCACTTCACATACACCAAACATGTAAGAATTAAATAAACCAAACAATATTAACCCCAAAAGTATCCACAATCAAGAAAATGTGAAAATAATGTAACAAAACGTAAATTACGAAAATAAATGCATCGAACAATAGAAAGTACAGTATAACTGCGTATTTAAAATGGAAATTCATCAACGTTGCCAAATCGAACAATAGGTTATTGTACTGAATAAGGTGTGTATAAATCAAGGTAACTAGATAGTAAAGGTTGCCTCATGTGAGAAATATAAAAAAGTGGAGGTTTGAGTTTGTCTACATGACTATGAGGCAACCTTTACTATCTAGTAACCTTGTGTATAAATCTCTATTTCATGTTGCCGATAACAGTATAATTATAATATTTGTATGATTATAATATTTCGTCGTATTATCACTTTATATAATTAGAATTTAAAAAAAACTAGAGGACTAACCTAAACTTTTTAGTCACAGTATGTTTCCGATAACAGTATAATTATAATATTTGTATAATTATAATATTTCGTCGTATTATCACTTTATATAATGAGCATAAAAAAAAACTAGAGGACTAACCTAAACTGTTTAGTCACAGTATGTTGCCAATAACAGTATAATTATAATATGTGTATGATTATAATATTTCGTCGTATTATCACTTTATATAATTAGAATTAAAAAAAAACTAGAGGACTTACCTAAACTGTTTAGTCACAGTATTTTGCCGATAACAGTATGATTATAATATTTATATAATTATAATATTTCGTCGTATTATCACATTATTCAAAATTAGAATGAGTTGCCTAACTGTTCGTTTCTACACAAAAAAGAACAAGAACAATCCGGCAACGCTGGCAGGACGGTAAGAAAAACATGTCGGCACTTTACAATGTAAATTTCCATAACGAACTTTTGATTTGAAAGTTTTCAATGTTGTACGTTTTGGAGATAGTTAAATATTGGTTTCCCGGCCGGCATCAGTGAAGTGTATAAATACTATATTTATTAAGAAAAAAGTTCAGGAAGAATTCTCGTTTAGCTAATAATAATATCTGATTTTTGGTAGTTTTATGGCCGAAAAAGGGGTTGTTTTTCAAAATTTGTCAAAACCTTTTTTCGAGCGTCTATACAGACCTAATTGACGTGTTTTGTACAAATTTGTCGAAATCTATTGATAGTTTCCTATTTAGCTAATAATTATTAATTTTATTACTTATTCTCCTCAATTATGAAGTCACAGTTGGGGTTACACACGGGGGTTGGCGAGCGAAGCACGCAATGCACTGTATATTGAAAATACTCCCATACGGAGGTTGGCGTGCAATGAACTGTGTGCAGGCCGCTTCTCATAGTGTTCAGTGTCAAGCTCACATGTGCGTCCTTAGCAGTGGAACGTGTTAATAATTTAAATATGTTTATGAGAAAATATGTGCCAGTTTCTGGTAGGCCTACCGTTTATTTATTGCGTATCGAATGATGTAACTGTCAAAACAATCGGATGAAGGATAATAGTCAAGTTATGTGTAATACTGTAATTGATTACATTATGTATTTCTCAGTGGCGTCATTTCACCAAAACGTTGGGGGAGGGCGACGCCCCTACCCCCAACCCCGGTACGGGGGAGGGGGTCCGTTGGGTCCCCCCAAAAAATAAAAATGTTCACAATATAAAACATGTCATTTTAAGCTATTTCACGCTATATTGAGACATCCTTTAGGGGCAAACTTTATCTTGAAATGATTGCAGTTAAATAACAACACAGTCACCTTTCATTGAACTGAATCATACAGTCTTAATATTAAAGCTGTATAGATACTTATAGTTGAACCCCTTATTGTTTAAAATAATTTAAATTAATATGTTCGAAAATATTACAACTCTAAAGGTTGGTCTTTTCTGTTGTTGGGCATCATCAATACACGCCTATTATTTTAAACTTTCAAATTGTAATTTTAATACTTTTCAAATCTTGGGGGGACGCCGGGCCCCCCTCCCCCAAATGACGCCCCTGGTATTTCTAATGGGGATTTTTAGTAACTTTGACCCCCCCAAACCTCCCCTAAAATTTCAAATTTTATTAAAATCTTTCTTAGGGAGCACCTAGGGCCCTAGAGGAAGCTACATACCAAATTGCATTCCTATCCGTTCAGTGGTTTTTTATAGTAACTTTGACCCTCCCCCTCAAACCTCCCCTAAAATTTCGAATTTTTGAAAACATTTCTTAGCGAGCACCTATGGCCCTAGGGGAAGATACATACAAAATTTCATTCCAATCCGTTCAATGGTTTTGGAGAAATCGTGATTTAGTAACTTTGACCCCCCCAAACCTCCCCTAAGATTTCAAATTGTTTTAAACCCTTTCTTACAGCACCTACGGCCCTAAAGGAAGCTACATACCAAATTTCGTTCCAATCCGTTCAGTAGTTTTTGAGAAATTGTGATCAGCGAGTCAGTGGATTTGGCTTTTATATATATATAGTTATTTATAGATCGCTTTCTGAGTACACCAGGACTATCTAGTGTCCTACAATCCAATGGGCCCATGAGTCAGGGGCCCCGCAAGAAAGCGGAACACAAGTTATATGAACTGAAAAGCAAATGAATATCTGTATAAACTGCATACAGCTTTGCCTATTATATTAAAGTACCGTTTGATGGCACAGGCCCAAGCTATACACAGCATTACACAATTTTAATCCCTTAACTTTTAAAAAGCAACTAGGCCTAAATAAAACAGGATGACTACCAGGAACTCATCCAGTCTGCCCCTTTCCCTTTTATCACAAAATATCAGTAACTATTTATCAATGGGCTATTTACTTTTCTTTTTTTTTAACTTACTTAGGCCTACAGAAAATTTATCAACAGGGACCAATAGTAGGCTATGTTTAATTTAAATTAATTCACACAATACTTTTAAATAATACACTTTGTGTACATTTTGAACCTAAATTGATAAAGAAAGGTCTGTTCTTTTAATTTTCTCAAAATATCAGTTTTAGCCCAAAAATAATATTACTCACAATGTAGCTCCAGATACATATGATTTGAGTTAAACAAATAAACAAAATAATTAACATCCTACCCAATGTATTTAAGTAAAATGTTTTCTACAAGTTTAGAAGGGTTAATTAATTTGTTTCGTGTGTGTCGAGAGCCCATCGGAAGATCTAGCAATGTGGAGGTGCCTGGTATATACGTCATGTGTATAAAAGAGTATTTACTGAATGTATAGCCTATGTGTAGAAGACAAAAACAACGCTGTGGATCAAGACCCATCTTTTTTAGTTTAAAACTAGCGTGTTTACATCAAGCCCAGAAAAGTAGCCTAGTCATTTTCCCCCTTTATTTGTTAATTTATTTTTAATCGACCCCTGCTTGAAGATTGGAGTGATGGTAAAAATATGGAAGCTATGTAATTACATCATTAAATAAAGAATTCCTCAAGTATTTACAGTTAAATTACTTTTGATGGGATTAACCCACATTTGATGTGCAGCCTGTAGCCTACATATTGTTGTATTTGTCATTTATTTTTCTGTAATATCCTAGCTGGCCTGATCCGGCTTTGCATGGAGAGACAAATCAAAATTAAATACTTTGATTTTTAGTAACTTTGAAACCCAAAAACCCCCTAAAATTTTGAATTTTTTGAAAACCTTTCTTGCGAGCACCTAGGGTCCTAGAGGAAGCTACGTGTATACCAAATTTCATTCCATTCCGTTCAATTGTTTTTTTAAGTAACTTTCACCCCCACCCAAACCCCTCCCTAAAATTTAGAATTTTTTGAAAACCTTTCTCAGCGAGCACCTACGGCCCTAAAGGAAGCTACATACCAAATTTCATTCCAATCCGTTTGTTGGTTTTTGCGATTTCGTGATGAGTGAGTCAGTGAGTGGTATTTGGATTATATAGCCTATAGGCCTAGATGAACTCTGCAGTAGTATACGGCTCCCTTGCGTTCACGTCCGATTAAGATTCATCGTGGATTGTTTTTGGAAAAAGAAAAACTGAACTATGGTCCCAAGTATTTTGAAACCCAAAGGTCTGTTTTTATTCTGCTGGAACTGTATAACATTTGGACCTTCTTCTTTAAAGCAAAACCTCATTGCTATAAAGAAACTATATAGACGGAACACAAGCAAAAATTTCAAACTATTTTGTACCAGAATCTCATAAGAGTTACACAGGGGCACCAGTCAAAGGGATGAATTCTTCAAGACTAAAGCACTTTTTTTTTTAATTAATTCACTAAATTAGTAAGTGAACATATTTCATTGGTATTTAAAGATGAAAAATCAGTAACAACATGTGCTAAATGTAAGGAATCAATAACTGCTCGTCATAAAGCTATAGTAACGACAATCTACCTTAAACTCTAACCTGAAATCAAAGTTTATAAGAGTACCAAAAATTATAAAACCCAACCTTTTCTAAACACATATTTTTAGTTGTTAGCCAAAAACTAAGAAATTAAAAGGTAATTAATTGAAAGAATACAAGTTAGGTTAGATTTTGTTTGTGTGTTTAAAAATTTCACTGTGTTACACTCTAAATACAGATTCCTCACTGAACCCAAGTTTCTGAAATAATTAATGCGGACATTATAAAAATCATATTTGGAGCACTCTTTGGGGAAATTTACCCATTCATTTTTAGGTGCCCTTAGTGAATTTTTTTGGGAATTTGACATTGTTATGATTGGGCTGTCCAACTAATAGTAGGCCTAATTATGGGCTTAAAACACATCTGTGTAAGAAAAGGAATGCAGAAAGTCATGTTAACTGCCCCTGATTAAAAGCTACCTACTAAGAACCCTTCTTGAAAGAGAGTGTCTATTTTGTTGCAATCAAAATAAAACTTATACGACTGGAATATGTTGAACAAAATTTAATGTAGGCCTAATTATTAATTATAAATAGAAAATAAAACACTTTAAGCTTAAACTCAATTCACATCTTATTTAACTCAGAAGGAAAATATTAAACGTATCTTTACAGTGCACATACAAACGTAGCCTAAATAAAAACGATTACCGGACTCCGCAATTCCTACAACTTAACATGACTTAATAAAATACACATAACAAAACAGGATCACACACAATATTCACTTTATATAATTCTGTAATACATAAATACATAATGTTTACCGTACTTAACATCAAACTCTACCGTTACTCAAACTCTACTCATTATTAATATCAAACTCTACGGATATTCAATATACATCGATGTTCACGATTTGATACATTGAATCAATCCCATGAGAGCAAAACAAGGGCCCAAATAATGTATTCGTTGAAAATTTCAAAAAAGCTTAAAATTCTAGGCGTAAATGTACTATTCGACCTTCGGCTGATATTTTTGCAGACGACGATGTTGTTTTACATTTTACTGTTAAATATTGAATACAGGTAAACATGTAGTGTAACTAAACACTATAAGTTAGAACTTTAGGCTATTTTTTTTTAATTATTCTTGTATTTCTGTTGCCGTAGGTCAGCAGAGGGTCGAATCAGGGCTATAGAATACAAGGGCTGGTCCACTTCTTTGATGTTGACGCTTGTCGACTGTTCCAACCTTCCTTTCGCCCCCCCCCCCTCCTATGTGACGTCACTCTGGTACCAAGACACGCCGCGTAAGCACGGTTCGCCTTAGCTCTCACGTGTTATTTGATATAACGTTGCAGACGACAATTCTTTAAAATATTATGCAATTCACACAATCACCAATATTATATGTTTACCAAGTTTGGTGAATATTAAGTAATTATTTTGTTCAGTACAAGTGTTTAAAGAAGGTATATAATTCCGCGAGATTTTCCCCTTTTGACGCATATTTAAGGCTAATTTTCTCGAAGATTCACTCCACGAATTTCTTTAAAAAATTATTCAATACACACAATCACCTAAGTTATATGTTTAGCGAGTTTGGTTAATATTGAGCAATTATTTTTTCAGTACAAGTGTTTAAAGGAAATATTTAATTCCGCGAGATTTTCGCCTTTTGACGCATATTTAATGCTAATTTTCTCGAAGAGGCATTCCATGAATTTCTTTAAAAAATATACAATACACACAATCACCTAAATTAGTAAGGTAGTTATTTATTTAATGTTTCGTTGCAGACGAGATTACTTAATGAAATGTTACTTGAATATTCCAAGAAACACCTTTACTAACAAAATGCATTAAAACAAACATTTCCAGGACGATGAGATATAAATAAATAAATATATAATATTATATAAATAATAATAAGATTTAAACTTAGAGTACCGGTAATTATTGATAACTCAAAATTTAAAAACAACAAATTTTAATGTAGGAGTTGCAAGCGAGATTACTTTTGTTAAAAAGTTACCAAGGTCCTCAAGTAATTTCTTCTGCAGCTTTAAGTTAAAATGTTTAAAAAAATCTTTACTAGCAAAATGCACTTAAAATTGTCAGAATAATTAGATATACAAATAATTATAATCAAATTTAAACCTATAGTAATAAAATTATTGATGACAAAAATAAAAAATAAAACATAATTTCAGGTTAAACTTCTAGACTAAATTAAATTGCACAGTGTCAATTTAAATTTAAATAGTTCAATTGTTTAAATTCAACTATTAAATTAACTATTCTCTAAGGTCTAGGGAATGAAAATTTCTATAAAGCAGTTTTATTTCAAAAAATATATATTTTATGTCAGCAGTAATTATTATTTCATGTGCACATCTGCATATAACCTAATCATCATGTGTAAGTATTTGTAACTTGTATGTGTTTTATTTTACAAGGGTATTTGTTTACTTTAACTTGTCAATCAAAACTACTATAAACACACAAACCTGAACTTTTTTCTTAATGAATATAGTATTTATACACTTCACTGATGCCGGGAAACCAATATTTAACCATCTTCAACACGTACAACATTAAAAACATTAAAAACTTTCAAATAAAAAGTTCCTTATGGAGAATTACATTGTAAAGTGCCGACATGTTTTTCTCACCGATCTACCAGCGTTGCCGGATTGTTCTTGTTGTTTTGAAACGAACAGTTTAGGCAACTCATTCGAATTATAAATAATGTGATAATACGACGAAATATTATAATTATACAAATATTATAATCATACTGTTATCGGAAAAATACTGTGACTAAACAGTTTAGGTAAGTCCTCTAGTTTTTTTTTTATTCTAATTATATAAAGTGATAATACGACGAAATATTATAATTATACAAATATTATAATCATACTGATATCGGAAAAATACTGTGACTAAACAGTTTAGGTAAGTCCTCTAGTTTTTTTTTTTATTCTAATTATATAAAGTGATAATACGACGAAATATT
>JAGFPH010000136.1:359592-384878 GCA_018207615.1 Philaenus spumarius
ACGCCGCAACGTGTGGCATTTCTAATAAGAAAAATTGTATTGTAATATATTGTTTGATGCATTTGTTTACATAATTATGTTTTTTACATTATTTTCACATTTTCTTGCTTCGTGGATACTTTTGGGGTTCATATTGTTTAGTTTATTTAATTCTTACATGTTTGGTGTATGTGAAGTGATTTATTTTGTTATAATTACGTCAAATATCGCGGAAAAGTCAAAACTTAACCTATACAATTTCAAGTTTTATTTCTTTCATAACTCCTACAAATATTATTTGCCGGGCAAATTTTTGTTGTTTCTACTATCAGTTAGGTGTGTTCTTTCATGTTATATCAAATTCCCTTAGAAATCGATTGACAAGTTAAAGTAAATTTTTACCTTTACAAGTATTACACATGTTTTATTAAACTGCAGTATGAGATTCAAGTTTTGGTGGTTTATTGTATTAAAGACAATTATTTTCAATAATGTGGCACATTTTGTTTAATTTCGTATTTAGTTTTCAGAAATGTTTCAGAGAATCAAATTAAAAGTATGCTAACATTAGTACACTACATCGGTTTATTACCTACGAATTAGTTAGGTTTATTGTAACCCTGTCTTCTTCTTACTTCTTTAGACTAATTGTTTACAGTCTACTTATTGCTTTGTGTAGTGTCAGTACTAAAACTAAAGAAGCGCTCATCATAAAAATGTTACAGCTTTGAAATTGAAATTATTGTAGCAGAGAATACTTATGAGAAGCGGTGTGGGAATGGAGCAAGTGTTACCACCGTGACGTCATCACAGCGGCAGTGAGGGGAACGCTTTTCTTGGCGGACTGGTCTAGCCCTTGTATTCTATAGCCCTGGGGTCGAATAGTAAATTCGCGCCAAGTTCTAACTTACAGTTTCTAGTTCTCAGTATGTTTCCACTTTGTAAACATACATAAATTAGTAGCACTAATAAAGGTATTTATAATAACAGAAATGGAAGCATTAAAAAAAAATAGCCTTCAGTTTTTAGTTATAGAAAGTCAATTAATGGGGGTGCCTTTTTTAAGTAAGTAGAGCGGTGAACATGAAGTCGAGTTATATTGCAAAACCTGTATTAACTGCTAATTCTATGTGCTTAATTATTTCTAAAATTACCAAAATTCTTTTAGGTATAGCGAGGTGTGTCATTCTGAAATTTTTTCTCGTTACCAAGGTGAGTTAATATTAGATTATCATAAATGCTTGAATAGTTTTTAATTAGGCCTAGTTAAAATCAGTTTTTGAAGAAAAAGCAGTCACAAAACTAATGCAAAATTCAGTAGGCCTAATTTTAGCAGTTTTTTAAGAAACTTAGTTTTGATGGTACAAGTTATTCTAGATATTAAGATATAAATATTTACTTGAATTATAAATATTTATTGTTGACAAACTTATTGGAAATTTAAAAAGTGTTTCATTGAAATCGTAATGAATTTTCATAACAGAACAAATACTTAAAACCAGAAAGTGAGGTTAACTTACCCAGATCTGAGATTTTCCTTAGTTTGAGTTGCCATTTAATAAACAAAATATTAGAGCGTTAAAACACATGTGCCGCAAGTATTCCTTCAAATCGTACAACAGCTTAATATTAAAAAAGGAACTAAGTAACCTCACATTTGGAACAATTTTACCCTAAAAATTATGTACAAGCAGCATTAGAGTAAGGTTAAAAACCAAAAACTGCTGATCAGTGAATGTGACAGTTTTGCCAAATGCTATACACATAATTTCCCCACTAGCTCCATAAAAATTCCCCAACAATGAATTGCCAAAAAAATTCTCCAATTCAAACTACCGGTACATAGTATTATAATAAATTATTATTGTAATTACTATTATCACCCAAAAATATTATAGAATATTATACATATAATAGTATTATTGTATTAACATGTAGCATAATAAACCTTATGTATTATATAATTATATCTTTATATATAATACATGAAGCCGTTTTTTGTAAACACAACTCCTCCCTTATTTCTGGACCAATTTTAATGTTTGAGGTTTCAAAAAATTCGTCTCATTTCGTAGTTTTGCAATAAGGTTTTAGATGTCAAAAATTCTTATCCTTAATGGCGTGAGCTAATCTCAAAGGTCGGGTTTTCCCCATAAGATTAACATGGAAAATATTTAAAAACCATTTCTATACAAAACAGCTGTTTATAATAAGAAACAAACTAATCCAGCTGATTTCGTTGATGTAAATAACGATGATTACAGTATTCAGATGGTTATAAAACATTTTAATACAAAACAGCTGTTTATAATAAGAAACTAACTAATACAGCTGCTTTGTGGAAGTAAATATTGATTTTTATAAGAGAGGAAATGAATTATTTATTCAAATTATAAAATTTACGAACTAATTTGTTTTGAACATTTAACATTATTTACCATATTAGTTTTGAGGTTATTATTTGTAACTTTTTTGTTAGGTTTTTGATTAAGTGTAGACCTGAGCCTTACTGGTTCTTTTAACCTTTATTATTACTGTTGTTATAAAATATAAGAAATAATTTGATTTGAACATTTAACATTACTAGTGGACCCGGCAATGCTTCGCTATTGCTATTGCTTGATTTACCTAACCTAAAATTATATTCAGTTTTTGATCTAAATCAGTTGTTGATCAAAATCAGCTGTTGATCAAAATCAGCTGTTTTAAGCTTTTCATACGAACAGCTGTTTTTTGTGCCCCTGATAAAATCAAAAGAAATCTTTCTTCTTCTTCCTTAAGATTGACCTTCTATAAGATTAACATTGAAACTTTGAGGGCCACTGGGGCGTATCCCTGAGGACCGATGTAAATTATAATGGGATTCTGCTCATCTACAGGACACTACCTTTCTAACGGTATGCGCGAATTTCTCCTACGATGCACACAAGCTGAGAAAAAAGGACGACAAGTTTTGTGCTTGCCTATTAATATATAGATTTACCATCTTACTTTTGAGGTTATTATTAATCCTACACTTTTATTATAAATAAAACATATCATATGTTTTTAGAAGGTCGCACCGGGGGTTGGCGTGCGGAGCACGCATGGGTCTCCCCTAGTATATATAGTTATTGCATACATTTCATGTCACTTATGTTTATATATAATATATGAAATGGAATGTACATAATATTAATTATAATACAATATTATAATATACATTTATATGATGTAGAATTGTAAAGGATATGAAAATACATTTTTTAAACAACTAGTAAACATGTCTTTATTGTTTGATGGAATTACATTTGTTTTAAATTTTAAATAAATACATATTTTATATATACATGAGACTTATAAATAAAATTAAAGTGTCTGTGATTTCAAAATAGAAGTTCTTTACAAAGTCCACATGGTTATTCACACATTACCAAAACCTAAACACACATTTATACATTTTTTGTCTGTCTGTTTATTTGTCCGGGCTAATCTCCCGAATGGCTGAACCGATTTTGACAAAACTAAATTGACATAGAGAGAACTTTTCAGAGAATATTTTAGGCTACTTTTTATTCCAAAAATATTTAAAATTTGTGTTAAAAAAATTAAAAATTATGGAGAAAATTAGGGATTTTGTGAAAAAAAGTTGGGGATATTGCGTGTCGTTCGATTTATGTCTTACATTATGTACAGGTCACAGCTAACCCCACCACCCAACTTAGATTTAAGTGCCTCTGTCCTAATCAATCATCATTTCTGTAAAAATTCCTATTAAAAAATTGAAAAATTATGAACTAAATTAGAGATTTTGTGGTTTGCATTGGCATTTTCACCGCAGGGTCAGAGCCCCTAGTACTGAATAAAACATAAGTAAAAGAATAACGTTATTAACATGCATCCATACGTATATAGAAACAAACATTTACTACCACGGCAAATGAAAAAATTTTAATTTTAAATATTTTAGTTTAAACATAAATTTTGATATACAGTAACACAAATCATTCACCATTAGCTAGATGTAAAAAAACTACTTGGATGAAGGATAAAATATGTTAATAAGTTGAAACTATAGTAGGCCTATACAAATAAGAAATAAAATAAATCGACCACGCAGCTTGACCGCTGACGTGAGTTGAGCAAATTTCCAAAATTAAGTTTATATGCCTATGTTTTTGGGTTTCAACCAACAATTTGGGAAATAGGTCTACTCACGAAGGCGTTGAACAGCTGTCTGTGTGTACGCAATATATTAGTAGAATTTGTTTCCTCCTAGTGGCCTCGCGAGTTTGCATCAATTGGCTTTGAACTGGGTACTTTTATGGTATTTTACGTTTTTGTCGATTTTGGGGGAACCAAGCGAGCTATAAGGTCGCGTAAAAAAACAAAATGCGCAGAATAACATCCTACATTTATATTGTTAGAAAAAACTCTAAAAAAATTTCATTCTCGTAGTAAAAATCTCAAAAAATAGTTACTTCCGGTCAAAAAACGTACTTCCGGTTGTTGGATTTTTTTGGCTAACGAACTCGTCCGAGCCACATAGACAACCAACACGTGTACCAAATTTGGACCAAATCGGACTTAAAATGCGGCCGCTAGAGTGCGAACACATATATATATATGAATTTTTTTGACACCCCAAAACGTGTTCTGGGGACCATGATCGGTGCTCATTTGCTACTCCCGACCTTGGGTCTCACCATAAGGGCCACTGCAATAGCTCATTTTTCCTATGGAAATTCGCTAATGAAATGATGATGAAGAAACTAATCTCAATGACGAAAGTTGAAGCGTAACTGGGGGTCGCTTGGGAAGTGGGGTGGGAATACTTTGCAGTTTTCCCGCTTCCATCCATAGACTGTAGTGTAGAATCTGTAGATAGATTTGGCAGAAAAATTCATAAACAGAAACAAGTTACGCGACAGCTGACAGACGTGCATTTTAACCCTACAACTGCCCATGTTAATGTTTTGCAACGCCAAGTCATTTCGGTGCGTGTGCAAGCATATTTTCAAAAAATTCGCCAAATATAGTAATTGCATACCAATCCAAAAGTGTTCTGTAAGTTTTTTGTAGAGAAAAGTTTAAAAAATCCATATATGTAATTAAAAAATTTATTGATGTAAAATTGTAAAAGTTATTAGCTCAAGAAGCAAAAAATGTTCAGTAACGAAACGAAAAAGTTCAACTTTAGGCCTACATAACAAGTCGTAAACATTTTTTGTAGTTTTTTCGTAGATGTAAAAAAGTTTCGTAATTTAGTTCTAAATAGAACTGTATAAAAACATTTATCGATTTCAAATTTCTTATTTTGAAAACACCAGTTTTTGTGTTCCAAATACACGATTGCTAACAAAACCGCCTAATTTGAAACGTAATTTACTAATATATGCTTTGCCCAAAAATGAAATATTATTAAAACAAAGTGTAGAGAATAAATCAAAGAATTGAACTGTATACTTGTATATTACCTCATCATAAAAGTGTTTTACTTAGAATCAATTGAATTACAAAAGTAAGATGAAACAAATGAAACCTCGTGCGGACAAAGGAAATTCAAAATATGACCATTGAAGACAATGGAAACAGCCTGGTTTTGCAAACTCAAGCGGTAGTATGAATTCTGTGCAAATATGAACTTTCAACTGCTGTTTGAATAACATCTAAAAAGTCAAATATAGTTTGCTTTACACCAAATGAAAGATTGAACTTTGGTATATAAATAGATATCAAAAAGTCTATTGAAATAATTCGAATTATAAAAGATATCTCGAACGCAAAATGTGTTGTTTTATTGGTTGAAATCTGCTCGATTGCAAAGGTTTACAAACAATTCCATATCTTTGGAACTATTTGTCCGATTTTGGATTGGATGGCAGTTTTAGATAGGTAAAAGTGTGATGAATCCTTCAGTATACAGATATAACTCAGAAAAATACCGGGCGGGCTGTATTGAAAGACATAGAAACTGGAATTAAAGGTAGTTTTGGTGCATTAAAATTCGCGCGACATTGGCTTTTAGAAAACTAAAAAACTGCAACGATGATTATGTATGTAAATATACGTTTTAGAAAAAACTTGTAAATGCAAAAATTAAAGTTTAGATCATTTCCTTTCCAACGGTTTTTGATTTATTGCGATTGGATAGTTTTTAGTGGGTGAAATATTCATTACAAGGAGAGTTGTCAAAATGGATCGTTTTCATGTGACACGCCCCCACGACCACTCAAATTGAGTAGTCTGACAGTTGCATGGTTAAAAACTGACTGCAATAAAATAACAGCCAATACTGGTTATGCATGGGTAGTTTATTGTTTTCAGGTAGCCCGCACTTCCAAACATAGTAGAACCAACAAAAACCCAACAAATCTTTCTCAACAAAAAAGAACTTAACCTACACTGGATTCCATGTTCACCGTGCAGTACAGAGCGCCCATAAGCCATGTTATCCATATGACAGTCTCAGCTGTACGAGCCAACTAAAAAACATCAACTCCCATGCAACGCTCGGTCAGTTGACGCAACCCGCATGACAATAAACGTGATGTTCGCTGTAATGGTAGTAGCATCTCTATTCTCCCGCAAGACCTGTTCTGCATGGTGAACGTGGAATCCAGCGTAGTACTGGGACACATTATTCCCCAAATTATCCCAGTAATAAAAAAATGTCCCATACTTTCCCCCCCCCCCCCCCAATATTTCCCGCAAACTTTAAAATATCCCCATTTTTGGGGAAAACCCCCAATCTGGCAACACTGATCGGTGAACGTTTGATCAATGCTGCACTACTACTATGCAATACATATTCCCTATCTATGACTGAATAGCAGGATTCCCATATTTTCCCCAATAACTATTTTAAACAGCAACATGTGAACGAGTTAAATCCCTCACAAGTAATGTAAAAACTCACTAAATGTTTAACGTTAATATTGCACTTAATAGAACAAGAAACAATAATTTAATTACAGTTTATTCTCAATACTATAATGAACGAAAGAAAAATGACTATCGTAGTCGGTATGGTGAATATTTTATGTATTAAAAGAAAATAATATAAGGTAAACTTCTTTAGGAGCCAGACGGACCAAATTCCCTACAGCCTTCAATGGAGAAATACATGTTGCATAATATGCCATATGTTTTAAAGCAGACAAGTGACCACACTTAGAATTAATTTTGCTGGTTAAATAGTAAAATGAAAACAAATAATGCACAGAATTTTAGGCAAAACAACGAAGGGACAATTTTTTGTTCATCAACATCAACATGCAAACGGCAAGACAAACTAAACTGCCGTTTAAATTGGTTCTGTTTTTAAATTGGTTAAGAATGTACTACAGGCTACCGTGATTGTATTCCGCAATAACTAATTTCTCTTTTGTCCAATATTAAACCTATTACTAAAAATAGTCTGTAATTTCTATAGGTGGACATGTTTTATATTTTATAGCTAATAGACACACTCTTAAATTGGTCACTATCGGTATACGATATTATCATAAAGGCTTTCTGCTAGTAATTAAAAATTGAGTGTTTTTCATTTCCAGGTTTCCGGCTTGCAAGCCTTTTTTTCAAAACGCTGTAGCTCCTAAACGAATTTTCAAACTATTTGAACGTGACTCGTACTTTTTAATTCACTTCAAAGTCCAGGGCGGTATCTCTAATAGCTATCGAGATATAGGTCGGACAAAACATGTGTTTGTAACTTTTTTGTAAGTGGTGAGGGTCTCGCTTTGCAACATTTAAAAAAAATAAAATAAAAATTTTCGATAATAAATATTACTTTTTATTACATCAAAAGAAGCATAGCGGTTGTAATTACTACCTTCCTATAATCGTTTTCAAATATATTATTTCCATTTGGAGTAATAAATTGAGTGTTTCTCATTTCAAATAGTTTGAACTTTTAAAATATCAAATTACTTGTTGAAATAGCATCAGCTCCAGACCTTTAGGCCTGTTTCACACCTACCCAGCTGTCGTGTAACCGACATTTAGCCGACACTGACGTGAAATACAAGACAGCCTTTTTATCATTTACATGACCACGACGTTTGTTGGGCAAGTGTGAAAACTGTCATATACTCTTCGTTCCTATTGTCGTGTATACGGCATCGTTTACACGACAGCCGGGTAGGTGTGAAACGAGCCATATAGATGTTCGAAATTTAAAACAATTTTAAACGCTGAGTTGTCAATCACAAGTTTGGTGCAATAGCAAGATACATATAAACTTGTAAACATTTATCGTATGTTATTCTAGTTCCCTGATGTACATTTATGGAACCAAGTTACCATCATCAGAGGGTTCCAAATCTAAACAAATACTAACAAAAATACTTTCTAAGTCGTTTATATCCAGGACATTATTGTGAACCTTTTATTTTTGCAATATTCTTCCTTCAGCAGTAGGATGTCTTTAGTTTGTATTCAGAATTTTCTAAATTGTATAATTCCAATTTACATGTTTAAATACTTGCGTTTGTTATTGTTCTGTAATTTTTTTAAGTAAAGTTAAGATATTGTAAACTGTGTCATTTTGCGCAACTTCTGGTCACTCCCATTGACAGGGACAACTACCAGATCAGCTGGTGTTTTCAAATGGTCCATGATGTAGCTCAACTATGTCAGGCCTACCTACCCAAGGAAAGGGGGCAAGCAAATATATCACAGTTTAGTTTTTTTAAATATTTTTTTTAGTATTAGTTTAGAAGCTTCCGATGATAGTAACTTGTAGACCAGGGAAAAATTAGACAAAATTTAACTGGAATAACTGAATTTTGAGATACAGCTCGGATAGACATGGGGTTTTCCGCATCGTGTTCAGAAATGGATCTGGAAAAAAGTCTACATGATGATTGACGGCTTGGACAGAATTGCATCGGGGCTGCATAAAATGCATCCAAAAGTGCATCATTTTTTGAAAATAATAAAAAGTTGTGAAAATCACTTCTCGGAGGTTTTTGAGTTCCAAATTTGACATTGAAAAACGTTGCCGTTGCCACCCCAAAGGGCACAGGGGTCTTTGCTCAGGGGGCCAAAAATTTTAAGTTGAAAGAACAACTTGGAAATCGTTTCACGATGCTTTTGACCGATGCTCGTTGGGGGCAGGGCGGTGAATTTAATCTGGAGCGTTCAAGCATATGAGAAAATTTAGGTTTTGTTTTGGTTTTTACCTTTTGTATTTTTACAAGAAACCCAACAATATTCTATTAAAATTATACTTTGAGGCCACCCGGGGCATCAGCAACGTTTTCCCTAGTAGAGACCCCAACAAGCATCGGTCATATTTTCTGATGTCAGATTTAAAATCAGCGACCACAAAAACCCCCTGGAAACGATTTCAAAAATGTTTTCTCAACTTTAAAATTTTGTTACGCACGGGAAATAAACGTCGTTTTATGTGATTTTCACAACTTTTTATCCATTTTTAGATATTTTCAAAAAATGATGCACTTTGCATGCATTTTATGCTGCCTCGATGCAATTATGTCCAAGCCGTCAATTATATGTAGACTTTTTTTCTGATTCTTTTCTGAACGCACTGCAGAAAACCCCATGTCAATCCGAGCTTTATCTCAAAATTCAGTTATTTTTTTCTAATTTCCCTGGTCTATTGGTTACCGAAATGTACATCATGGAACGAGAATAACATATAATAAATTTTTACCAATCCATATGTGTTGTGTTAATGTACCAAACTTATGTTTGGGGACTCGGTGTTTAAAACCGAGAAACATACTGTTGTTACAGACTGTAAGTTAGTTTAGGTTGCAACCCGGCCGTAGTAGCTCAGTTTTCTAGTGGTGGGGGAAATGATTTGTACTCTGTGGTTTGTACCCCCCCCCCCCCCACAAAGCCATTCTGTTTTCCGTACCGCATAACAAACCAACTCACTATACTTACATTGTGCAATTTTGATGGTTTTCAATGGGCGTTTGTTGCAGACAGTTCTTCAGATGTTGGTGAATCTCTAGGCTATTTCTTAATCCCAGTACTTTGAATATTCAATCAAATACAAACTGGCCGGAAAACATAAAAATACATGATTATAAAAGAATGTCTGGATGTAAGACAAAACAAAATTAAGGTGAGCCTACAATTAGCTTTTTCTCTGAATTAGGCATACAGTTTCTTTTCTTCAAATTCGAACAAACAAGGGTCTCATAAAACCGCCCCCATTTACTACCATTTAGATCTTCAAAAATACCACAACGTGGATATTCGGATGTATTACGTTCAAAGTACTAAACGCACGCCCTGAAAAAATAATACTTAATGAAAATAACTTAGTTGATGACACTAAGGAAAACTGAATTCTTTTCTTTCAGCAATCGTAAATAAACTTTCTTACAAAAATAAAATTGCTATAATAATTCTGATAACACTAATCATTATTATTGGTAATACAAAAATAATATGTTAACACGTTCGCTACCACCATTCAAAAATTGTTCTTTAAAAATATCCCAGCCGGCTTATATATGAATCGCCCAGTCTACGTCCATAGACCAGCGACTCAAATATGATCCGGTTGTTCCCATCAAAATGGATCAGCGGCTCATATTTGGGACAGTATCACAACACTATACTGCCCATCATGAACAACTGGTCTATTTTAGTGACTTGAAATTATAGTAGCAGTCTCCAGGGATACAGATGCACATATGGGATGCTTGGTGTCTAGCTTTGTTGGTATCTGTTTTCATGTCAGTGTTGTATAGTTGGTACTACTGCAGCTTACTACTTAATTGCAGCTGACTCACTGTGACTTGCAGATTCAACCGGAAACTAAAGTCAATTTGTATAGTAAATATTTGTTTGGAAAACTGTGTTGTATTCAATGTCTTTGTTGTACAGTTGGTACTACTGCAGCTTACTACTTAATTTCGGCTGACTCACTGTGACTTGCAGTTTCAACTGGAAACTAAATTAAATTTGTATAGCAAATATTTGTTTGAAAAACTGTGTTGTATTCAATGTCCGTTGGCAATTTATAAGTGGCTCAAATATAAGATCGTAGTCTTTAGTAATAATAAATAGTATTTGACCTACTATAGACCGGATGATTCATATATGAGTCACATTAAAAAATAATTTATTTATTAAAAAAAACTATTTATTTATAATTATTTAGAAATGATGTAGAAGCTTTATATGAAAAATAAACGGTACCAGGAACTGGCACATACTTTCTCACGAACATATTTAAATTATTAAACAGATTCACTGTGACTTATGATTGTAGGAGGGGTAGGAGAGGTTTAACTAATAAATAGTATTATTATTATTATCTAGAGAGAAAACTATTCGATCGATTTCGAACAAATTTGCACAAAACACGTCTATTAGGCCTGTTTTGATGCACGAAAAAAGTTTTGAAAAATTATGAAAAACAACCCTTTTTTGGCCAAAAAACCCCCAAAAATCAGTTATTATTATTAGCTAAACGAGAATTTTTAGAAAGATGTGTTTTTTTGCATATGGTATAGGGTACATTAAAGGCTACAAATAAGCCAAATTTTATCAAAATCGTTAGAGCCGTTTTTTATAAAAAAATAACAGATTTTTTGGGGGGTTCTTGGCCAAAAAAAGGGTTGTTTTCAAATTTTTTCAAAACCATTTTTCGTGCATCTATACAGGCCTACTTGACATGTCTGGTGCAAATTTGTTTTAAATCGATTGAATAGTTTTCGCTCTAGCTTTGTATACATACATACAGACATTTTGTAAAAACCACTTTTTTGGACTCAGGGAGTCCCAAAACGGATATTTCCACAAAAATTTCAACATCGATTTTTTTTTGCGATCACTATACTTTCTCTATACTATAGTATAGTGAGAAAGTAAAAGGTGAGTTAGATTAAATTTGTAAACTGGTCTGTGATCACACACTTGGCTATGTGTTCTGCAAGTAAGATCTTTTATTTTATCAATGGAATGTGGAGATGGGTCTGCCTGGCTCACATAGAGCCGCCTGGTAGCGAAGGGGTTAATGGTTAGAAATAAAGTTTGAACTCAATAAAACAAATTTATTTTTCTTCCTACCTTTATACAATTTTAAAAAATAATTCACAAAATAACATTATTTTAATGTAGTGGACAATTAGGTCTAGTTTAAGCAAACTGTATTTTATTACCACAGAAGTTCATGTTTCGTAGAGGGTTTTAATTTGATGTATTACAAGTAATATGTGTTGATTGCAAATTGTTGGCAATGGGTGATAAGAGAGGGGTTTGGGGGATTTCTAAGGTTTTCATTAACCCTCTCCCTGGTATTCCGTAGAAACTCGTAGCGATTTGTTTTTTCCACTCCCTGGCTTTCCGTACTAATCCGTAGCAGAACTTTAAATGCGTATAACTTCGCCATCTGTTGGAATATTTTAAAACTAACTTCAGAAACGTGTACAGAGAACATTTTACAGTACAGTTGTATTTGATTTTTAATTTCTGCCTGCTGTTAACGGTGTTTATATCTGTGTTTCTAATCATCTTTAGCACAACTTTTGTAAACCAAAAGTCATGTAAAAAAAATTCAGTGCTGCATTAGGCAAGCAGATATATAAATTTTGTATATACCAATGTAATATTAAGATATGGTAAAAACTTCATGTATATTGAATAAGTAGTTAATTAGTTATCGTAGTTTGAATATAAGTGACAAATTTGGCCATTTAAGAGGTCTGGTATGAGGCACTTGGTGTCAATTATGAATACCGGGGAAAGGGTTAAGGACGCCCCAATATAATTTACGCCTTCTAAATAATATAAAAACAACTTACAAAATAACATTTTTGAGCGTAGCAAACAACTGTGTTTTGAGGTGAGGTGGAGGGGATTTTGTAATAAGGTCCCACTCTGATGGAAAACAACTTTTCTGAGATCATCTCTCTCTAATAATACAGGGGTGGTAAGTTTTCAAAACTGTATAAGGCTTAGCTTTAAGTCTTAACTAAGGTTCAAGTGATCCTTACCTTCCAATGACGAGACGCAACTGTTTTGTCGGACTTTAGCGTTACCCAGGGTGACCACGGGGAGGCGCCCGACCTTTCACCCCCTGCAAAAACAATCAGAAATTATATAAAACTATTATTAAAATTAGATAGAATTTTAAACACATATCATAACGCAAAATTATATTTATTTTACTTCCATAAAAAACATTATTTACAAACATCTACAAAGAATTTCCAGCTATAAGGATGAATGTCGTGAAATAAATTTTTTACTATTTCACTTTCAATTAATTACGACCAATGATTGGCCAGTTATAGCTCAAATATAACTGGACTGATTGCAGACAAGCGAGGCGTGTCTCAAGTTCAAACGCTACATAGCCCAGTCTGTACTGATGATCTCTCAATCTCCCCATTGCCTTTGTATCCTCAGCCCGTTGGCAAAAATGCTTAGCACAGAAACTCAAAATGTTTATCATGCACACAGGTTATTGATTGGTTTTAAGAGTGATGAGAGGAGATTGAAGATAACCTCTGTCCATGGAGACAACAGCGGATGAATATTCAGTAAAGAATCAGAGCTCGAAGTGGACGGATGTAGTGTGATACCGTTTAGTACATGTTTAATAATTAAGTTGCGGCTTCTAAGCATTTTGAATCTAGGAACTGAAATTTTGTTGGGAATAAGTAACGTATATTTCTTTACGTATTATATAATAATAGTTTTTTATTTCAATTTAATATGAGTGATAAATGTAAAATTTGTGCTAAAACTGTTCAAAGTCAGCAACACAAAATTCAGTGTAATGAATGTGAAAATGTTTTTTACGGTTCCTGTGTTAAAATGTCAAGATAAGATACAGATTTTATAGCTGAAAGCAGTGATATATGGTGATGTGATCCTTGTAGAAAGTTAAAGAGAAAAAGCATGAATGTTGAATCAGAACTCCAGAAAGACGAAGTGTGCATTACGTTAAAGATGTAATAAATCTTCTTCATGAAATGCGGGGTGTGTCAAAAAAAAAACAACTTAAAGAGTTGGGAAACGAGCTAGGGAAGTCTGTTGAAATGTGTCATGGTAAAATTGATGACTAGAGTAGCTAAAGAATGCAGTACTTGTATTGATCATGTTTGGTTTAGAAGTAGTATTGTTTTGAGTGTAGAGTATGAAAGTTAGGTGATTGAGAGTGGAGTGACTGATCATAGGATGACTGTAGTGTGTGTGAAATGTAATGATTATAATAAAGGACGTGTGACTCAGCCCAACAAACCAAAGTTAGATTATGGTTTATTGTTTGAATATATTAAAAGGGTTAAATGGGATGCTGTATACAGGGTGTTTACAAATTCCCTGGAAATAATTTGTGTATTTGTTCCTTAGGTCAAGACAATCAAAAAAACGTCATATAAATATGGGTCTGACATGCCTAGTTTTCTGTCTGTCCGTCTTTTTGTGTTTTTTACAAATTATTTTATAACTTGAGTACTATTTTAGATAGAAACTTCAAATTTGGCACGAACGTTTACCTTCGTAGGTCAAACCAGTGTATAACATTTCTTTACGATATATTACACAGTTTCAAGATGGCGGCCATTTAAAATCTGTGATGTTAAATTTCACGAAAACCGTAATATTTATAAAAAAATGTTACCAGTAATAAAAAATGTAGAATTTTAAGACGAACAAAATCATACTTTATTTGCTACAGTCGTATAATAAATAACTGAGTAATGAGATATTTACTGAAATAAATATCATACAAAATTTGCACTAAACAACAATTTGCCGTGTACAGTTCTTACATAATTAGGTAAATGTTTATTTATTATTAACCGTATAATTTAAGTTTGAAATGTTTTTTTATTATGTAAATTATGTACAAGAAGGTTCAAATAAATTAATTTTCATTTCATTTCATATTTAAAAAAAGAAGTGGATGAATAATTTGATCTGAAAAGACCATTGGTTGCAAGAACGTGAGGAATCTGTATTCAAAATTTGTGCCAAGAACCTCACACCTGATCAAAAGGATTCTAGAATGAACATTTAAAAGGAATCCTTAGAAAAAGCGATAACATGTGAAGAATTGTAGTTTTTTACTTATAATCCGGAAACTAAGCTACAATCAATGCAAATGAAAGAGCCTCTTTGAAAGCAATGATGATTGTGTTTTTCCACATCAAACTGTGAATCAGCAATACTACCTTGAACACCTAACTACTCTCCGTGAACGAGTAAGAAGACAGAAATCTGAGTTGGAGAAAACAAATGTGGATTCTTCATCAGGACAACACTCCTGCACGTACTGCATTGTTTGTCAAGACATTTGGACGAGCATGAGATACTTATATAGGAACATCACCCTTATACCGCCCTTGCACTATGTGACTATTTTCTCTTTCCCTAGGTGAAATAAATACTGAAAGAAATGAGATTGAAGACGGTTGAAGCTGTAAAAGATAAAGCGACAAAGGCCATGAATACAATTTCTGAAAACACTTCAAACACTTCTTTGACAATATATTGTTAAAAATTAAACTCCCCATAATAAAACATTCAAAAATTTTAACATCCCAAAAATAAAATACCACAAAAAAAATTATAAAATATCTTAAAAACAAAAAACCACCCCATAAATGAAACACCTTCAAAATAAAACACCCTAAAATTAAAATAGCAAAAAAATAGAACACCCATAAATGAAACACCCCAAAAATAAAAAACCCATAAAATAAAACACCCCATAAATAAAACACCCCAAAAATAAGACACCCCAAAAATAAAAAACCCAGAAAATAAAACACCTTAAAAACAAAACTCCCCAAAAATGAAACCTCAAAAGAGTAAAAATTTTTAAACTAAGTTTTAAATCACAAGAGTTTTAAAATAATATTGTGTCTTTTAAAATGTGTTGTGTTTTTTATCTTAATGTTTTGACAACCTCTACTCAACAAGGGATTTTCTGATTATGGGATAACCATCCTGAAATGTGTCAAAAGAAGAAAACAGAGGTCACCGATGCAAAAATAAAAGTTACAGTACTTTATGTAAGGTTATGATTTTGATTTGGTGAGTTCGACTTGGTGATTGACTCTTATTTGATGATTGATTTTAAATGATTTTTGTATTTTAAGGTAAAATGTACTTAGTCGTTTTATAGAGGGTTTTAGATTGAAATATACATTGTGGTGTGAAACGGGCTTTTAGGTCTTGCCCGTTCAAAAGATTTTAGAAGAAGCCCCCGCTTTTCTCGCTCTTGCCCTACTCCTCCATTGGCTAAAGATTGGCTCTTGCGTCTGTCATTGGCTAAAGATTTTTCACTCATCTCCCTATTGGTCTTCCATTTTTCTAAAAATTTGTCTATCTGTAAATTCTTGTAAAGCCATTCTCATGATATTCTGCATTGTTCGCTAAAGCTATTGAAATGTAATAGGAATCGTTTCACTAGTTTCAGAGCAAGTTGTTCTAATGCTGCTGACTTGATTGAAATGTCTGGGAACGTAACCTAATAGTTTACACGTGTTTTACTAGTATCAGCTGTAATCTTTTAACTGTGTCCAGAGCAAAGATTTCTTCTTAACTAACTTAGGCCTACTTTGAATCTTAGAACCTTTCTATAATTTGTTTTATTTTTTTATTTTTATTATTTTAGACTTTGGGAATATTGGTGTCTACCAATATATCTGTTACACTCCCCCTGCTGGGTGTAAAATTGTACCACCAATTTTTGTTTATTTAATTTCTCCCCTTTTGTATTGAAGTGAATTAAGACGATGTTTATTTTCAGTGTAGTGTCTGTGTTTATGTTTTTACTAACTCGATGTTTGTGGAATTGCTGATAACGTAGTATGAATCTCATGTTTAGCTGATAATGTAGAATGCAAGTGCTGGAACTCATGCGTTAGAGTTTCCTTGAAGGAAGTGTGGTTTTGCTGTGCCAGCATCAGTGCTTGATAACGGCTTTTATTGTAGGCCTATTTAGAATTGTTGATGTATATACAAATGATTTTTTTGTATATCTATTGGGATGTGTAGTATTTTTGTTACTTTCGCAAGATGAAAATTCCGCTTGATCAGGGCTTCCTCTTCAAGTAACGAAAGTCGTTAGAAAATCTGTTTTTGGAATGTGTAGCTCCCCAAGGTCTAGATCCTCAGGAATACACACTATGTTTGAAATGTTGAGTTTGCAGTCTAGGCTGTTTACTGGCGTTGTTGTTGTATACACAAGTCATTCACGTTATCAGGTGTCTTTAAATTGTTTACCGACTGTTATGATATTATCTACAAAGATGTTTAATAGATCTCCATGTTATTTACTTTTAAAAGCTTTACTTATTCAAAGTTTAATTGTTATTTAGTTTTACTTATTTAAATGATTACTGGTTTTTTCTAAGGCTTTAATTGTTGCTGCAAATAAAAATTTGTGTTACATTAATGATACTGCTGTTAAATACATAATTAGTGCTTAAATCTAGTACATGTAACTTATTTATAATTTCTACAATACTAATTATAGACAGATCTCGATGATATTATATATTTTTACATTGTAATGTACACATAACATATTTTTGTTTGTAATGACCTTCTGTGATACATTTTCATTCTCGAAATATGTATGGGTTCATTTTGTAGCTTTCCGTACTTTAATATTTCTACTAGGTATGTTAGGTTGTTAACCTTTTTTATAATCGAGAATGGACCAGTATATTGCATATCAAATTTCGTGGGCGTTTGTCCATGGAATTCCCGTTTTATTAAGACTTCGTCTCCTGCTTGAAATTCAAAATCTGTCCTCTTCTTATCATAATATTTTTTTTTTATCTTGAGCCTTTTTTATGATTTCTGGCAAACTTTTTCTAATGTCTTGTATCTGTGTTATGTGTTGTTTTATATCATAATTTGGGTTTTCTTGAATTTGTATTATTTCCATGGGGTTATTTGGTTCAAAAGCGTACATTAATTTATTTGGTGAATACCCCGTACTAGTTTGTTTTGTTGAATTGTAACAGTAACACAACTTTGTCTAGGTACTTTGACCATGCATTTGGCTTTTCGTGTACGTAGTGGGATAACAAATTAGCAAGTGTACCGTTAAATTTTTCAGTTAATCCTTGTGTTTGTGGCGAATAAGCGCTGCTTAGAATTTGATTAATTCCTAGAGTTGATGTTAAGTTCTTTATGATTTCGTTATTAAAATGTGTACCCCTGTCAGATTGTAATATTCACATTTTACCATGTTTTAAAATTATTTTCATTAAATTCTCAGCTACAGTTTAGCGTCTGCTGTTTTGCACTTAAAAGCCCAGGCATATTTGGTTGTTGCGTCGGTACAAGTTAAAATGTATTTATGAGCATACGATGAGTTTATCGGTCCAATAAAGTCTATTGTTATTCTATCCATGGGTTTGTGTGTAGGTAATATTGGTTTTAATAACCCGTATGGTTTTCTGGTTGGTATTTTACGTTTTTGGCAAGTGTCACATGTCTTTGTGTATTCTTGTACGTCTTTATGCAAATTTGGCCAATGGTATCTGTCCTTTATTTTTGAAATTGTTTGATAGTATGAGTAATGTCCTCCTGTGAGTGGGTTGTCATGGGCTTGTATTAAAATTTCTTGTTTTAATTCGTCCGGTATGCCCAAAAGTTGTATTATGTCTTCGCCATTGAATTGTTTGAAGTATATAATTTGATCCTCTAACGTGTAATGTCTAGATGCCCTGTCAATTTTTTTGTTACCTCGGTCAATGTTAAAAAGTGCAAGTTTGATTTGTTTTAGGTACGGATCCTTTGATTGAAGTAATTCTAAGTTTTGTGTGTCGTAATTTATTAAAAATACATCCTCAAAGTTTTGTGAAATTTCCTCTCCCGTTTCTGTCTAGATAAGAAGTCTGGCAAACCCATTGTTTTCCCTTTCTTGTATTTTATGTCCAGATCGTAATCTACTAATTTGGTTGCTAGTCGGCCTAGTCTGTTTGATGGATTTTTGAAAGTATTGTAATGCTGAATTGTCGGTAAAACATGTAATTTTTCTGCCTAATAGGTATTCTCTCCAATACTCAATAGAATAAACTAATCCGAGCATTTCTTTTTCAACTGTGGAATGTCTTGTTTCGTGTGGTTTTAATTTTCTGGATAAGTAAGCAATTGGATATTCTTGATTATTGTTGGGATCTATTTGTGTTAATACCGCTCCGATTCCAATATTCGAAGCGTCAGTGTATACGTTTGTGTTCCTGGTTTCTTTAAAATGTGATAACAATGGTGGATTGGTTAAAATTGATTGTATCTGTTCAAAAGCTTTGTTACAATTTTCTGTCCAAATTATTTTAGAGTTTTTTTGTTGTTGGTTTTTGAGAAGTTCTGTTAAAGGGTGTGTAATTTTTGCGTAATCTTTGATGAGTTTTCTAAAAAAGCCTGAAACTCCTAGGAAAGCTCTTATATTACGTAAGGTTTTTGGTTGTTTGAAGTCTAATATTGGCTGTATATTAGATTTTAGAGGCTCTATTCCTTTTGTCGAAACCTTGTGTCCCACTATTTCAATTTCTTTGTAAAAAAATTTACATTTTTTTGTATTTAGTTTTAGATTTGCTTTGTCTAGTTCATTTAAAACAGCTTCTAGAGTGTGTAATTTCTCTTCAAAGGTCGGTGCAAACACTAAAGTGTCGTCCAAATAAGATAAGCACTTTGAAAAAAGGTGTTTTGCTAGTGTTTTGTTTAGGGCTTTCTGGAATATTGCACTTGATACTTTAAGTCCCTGTGGTAATCTCGTATATCTAAGCATTTTGTCTTGTGTTCTAATTGTTAATAATGGTTTACTTTCTTCATGCACTTGTAATTGGAAAAAGGCGTTTTTTAAATCTAACTTTGTGAAATATTGTGAGTTGTTTAAACAGCTGAACATTATTGTAAACTTGGAATTGGAAAATTTTCATTCTTTATTTGTTTGTTTACTTTTCTGAAATCCGCTACTAATCTGTGCGAGTTATCTTGGTTTTTGACTATAAATGCTGGTGACGTGTATTCCGTGAAATTTGGACATTCTTCTAAAATTCCTGCCTTTACTAGGTCATCTAATTCGTGATTTAATAACTGTCTTTCCTGATTACTTTGGCGATATGGTGGTACGATAACTCCTAATGTTCCCTGAATTACTTGTATTTTTACTGGGTTAATTTTGGCTGGGCTTAGGTCTTTGACCTCCGTAGTAAAGATGTGTTTATATTTTTTTTATTATTTCTGTCACTTGCCTGTGTTGTGTTTCTGTCAATTTTTCACAAATTTGGAATTGTACTCCATTTTTGTCAGTTATTTGTTCCTTTTTTGAATTTTTGGGTAGAGTAGTTTGTGTGGGAGTCATGTTTTTGTTTACTGTATCATACATTTTTTTTGTTTTTTTCATTCCCGTTTATGTGTCCTATAAGTGTTCTTGGCATAAGTATTTGGGGTCGTCTTGATGCATTGTATATGTAAACATAATATTTATTTTCCTGTTGGGATATGTAGGCATGAATTTGTTTTTGTTCCCTTAAGTGCCTGTCCGTTTCAAAATCCATTACTTCGCTATAATTTTCTATTTCTTGTACACGTAAACTTTGCCCTGATGCTATTTTAATTTGTTCGTTTGATCTTATTTCGGGATGGTTTACTATGTTGTTATTTATTAATAATCGTATATTTTTTAAATTTTGGAGCCATGATTCATTCATTTCTATTTTACACTTTTGGTCATTTGAATATAGGGTAATATGTTTCTTATTGAAGTCTATTTTTGCTCTATTTTCTAGTAAGAAGTTATTGCCTAAGATAACTTTGGTATTTATTCCAGATGCAACATAAAATTTGTTAGTGAATTTTATTCCATTAATTTCAAATGGTAAGGTTATCTCTCCATGTATTTTTAAATTGTTGTCTGTAGCAGATTTTATTATTGTTTTTGTTTTAATTGTTATGGGTTTATTTTTGACTAGGCCATAATGACAGATTAAAACATTTGCCCCAGAATCTAAAACCGTTTCAATATCTTGATTATTTAATGTTTTGAACTTTATGTTAATTGTGCATACTCTTGAATTTTCATTTTTATTTAAAAATAATGTATTGTATACATCCCATGTTACATCCTTGTCTGATTTTCGAGACTTAGGTACCCCGTTTTGATTTAAAATTTACTTGTGAAATGTGCTGAATGAGTTAAAGTCATTTTCTCGTTGTACTGCCTCTTCCAGTTCTATCCCGTTAACGCCTGGTGTCATCAAATTGTGTACGTGTGACTGACCCATGTTATCGTCCTGTACCGAGTATTGTGTTCCAACTGAAGTGCCTTGTATTTTGCTTGAGTCATTTGAATTACAGTATGCTTGTTTATATTTCTTTTGCCTTAATGAAATAGAGTAGGCTAATATTTTCTGCCATTGAACTGCTTGTTGTTATTATTGTTTTGCCTAGGTGTACTTAAGTTAGGTATCCGTTTATTTTGCATGTTTAATTGTTGAAATTTGGTATGAAAATTTGTGTTTTGGGGTGGTATAGTTCTTGTTTTGTATAGTCTCCCCTCTAGTCCGTTTTTGATTGAATAATGATAGTTTTGAACATTTATTAGAGTAGCATTGTTGAGTTGAGTGGCCATTTCTTCTACATTTTTGGCAATACTTTTTATTTACATAGGTATAAGGCCTACTTTGGTTTCTCGTATATTGAGGATAAGTATCCATTTTTAAATTGAAAGCACATTCTTCTGTTGTGTGATTGTCCAATTTACATATGTTACAGTTATATTTTCTAAAGAAACATTTGTTCGTTGAGTGATTTTTTTTATTGCAGATTGTGCATATTTGCCCTATGCTGTTTTGGCTGTTGTAAAGTTGATAGCCCTTTATATATTTTCGTAGTGTTTTTGGATGACTGTTGTCAAATCGTTGGTTGGTTTTATATTGAGGTGTTAGATTTTGGTTAAGTTTTTGAAATTTGGTTGGTTTGTGGCCTTTTTGGTTTATATTTACTCCTAATGTGTGTATAATTTCCATGAGTTGTTCTAGCTTTTCTGACATTTTGTTGAGGTTTTCAAAATATGTAGTACTCATGTTTTCGTTGGGTTCCATCTTTCTTAAATGTTTTTGCTTATTTAATGTCTGTTGAAATATTTGTAGTTCAATTTTTCTTAAATTTTCCTCTAACTGGCTGAGTGTTTTAGTTTCCATTTTTATAATGCGTTCAAAAATGTCTGGTTTTAAACCCTGTATTACGTGAGAAATTATTTGTGTATCATCTATGTTTGGGTTCATTCTGCTGCAAAGAGCCTGTATTTGTAAGTAAAAGTTTATGGACGTTTCTGATTCAGTTTGTGATTTGTTTGTTAAAATTATTTGTAAGTTTTGACTCTGAGCTATTGGTGTGAAAAGATTTATTAATTCTTGTTTTGCTTTTTCCCAAGTTATCTCCCCCTCTTGATAAATTTGTATGAAGTTTTCATACCAATTTAAAGTTGATTGTGCAAGATATGTAGGTAATAAAGTTATTTGTGTTTTTGGAGTCCAACCGTTTGCTCTCGATGCTACTTCATATCGAGATATAAATGTGTGTATGTCTTCTGATGGTAAACCACTGTATTGTGAGTGTTGTATTAAGGGTATTTTTTCTTTCCTCTCCATTTCAGTTATTCTTTTTGTTGGTTTTTGTGATGGGTAGTTTTTTTTTTGTAAAATTTATTTATTTGTGTATGTTTATTATCTTTCCTTTGTTATATTTGTAAATGTTAGTATTTATTAAATTAATTTATTACTACTTAAAATCATTTCTCAATAAAATCAAAATCATATACCAGATATTTGTTTTTCTTATTTTTCTAACCCTTATGCTATACACAATGTATTACTAGTCTCTGCAATTATATTCACCCAATTAGCTTATTTTAAATTTAGCGCCTCCACCATGTAAGGTTATGATTTTGATTTGGTGAGTTCGACTTGGTGATTGACTCTTATTTGATAATTGATTTTAAATGATTTTTGTATTTTAAGGTAAAATGTACTTAGTCGTTTTATAGAGGGTTTTAGATTGAAATATACATTGTGGTGTGAAGCGGGCTTTTAGGTCTTGCCCGTTCAAAAGATTTTAGAAGAAGCCCCCGCTTTTCTCGCTCTTGCCCTACTCCTCCTACAGTGTCCTTTTGAAAAGCTGTCTGTCATTGGCTAAAGATTTTTCACTCATCTCCCTATTGGTCTTTCATTTTTCTAAAAATTTGTCTATCTGTAAATTCTTGTAAAGCCATTCTCATGATATTCTGCATTGTTCGCTAAAGCTATGTGAAATGTAATATGAATCGTTTCACTAGTTTCAGAGCAAGTTGTTCTAATGCTGCTGACTTGATTGAAATGTCTGGGAACGTAACCTAATAGTTTACATGTGTTTTACTAGTATCAGCTGTAATCTTTTAACTGTGTCCAGAGCAAAGATTTCTTCTTAACTAACTTAGGCCTACTTTGAATCTTAGAATCTTTCTATAATTTGTTTTATTTTTTTATTTTTATTATTTTAGACTTTGGGAATATTGGTGTCTACCAATATATCCGTTACATTTATTATATATGCAATATAAATCTCTCACACTAATACAGTAGCGTTTCAGTTTTATGTTTCTCATTTAATTTTATCATCAATTTATGTTCATGAGGTTAGGCTTAGTTTTAATTCAATTATACGGTGTAACACTCTTTTAAAAATTATAATAAAAACAAAAGGCATCCCCTCATGTTTAATGGACGGCCTCACAACAACCCTGTGTCTCTATATTTCTAAATTACCTGTAAAGTATAATCTTACAAATAAAAACAAAAAGAGGAGAGCAAGAAAGTTAAAATCTCAAAGCAAGCCTTAAATATAGATACTTACAGAGGGTCAGACTAGTGTCCTGTGAAGAATCTGAAATTTCATGCAAATTCAATGCGAAGGTATTCATGCAATAGTAAGCAATCTAGAAAGCAAAGCAATAAGGATGCTGGGAATTAGTAAAGCATAGCTTTTATTTGTACATATATCTAAGTTTAACTTAATTACAATACGCATTTCCTCTTAATGTATTGTTAAACTGATTTTGAAACCCAGACTATCCAAAAGATTTAAGATCTTCAGTTTGAAAAGGAATATAAATTCCCAAAAATAAATAAAAATTTGTTTAGATGTTGTAAGTACAGTAGAGTCCAGCTAATCCGAACTAATTGGGACCGAACACTGTTCGGATTAGCGGGAATTCATGAATAATATCAATATATAGACATATTAATAGATAAATTATGTGTGGGGACATCTGCTAACATCAGCTCTATACAGCTTTGATTGGCTTATGAACAGGTTCAGTGAAAGTCAGAAAGGAAATGCATTTCCTTAGATGACTCATAGCGCCGAGACATTACCTACCCTTCTCTCTCCCGTGTTTCAAACATATTTATGAATCACTGCACTGAGCACTAGTCTAGTCGTATCTAGTTCAGTGTTTACTCTAGGGGAGTTTGATAAACTGTGTGCGCTTATTGCAAATTTATTATAAATCTTTGTTCCGTGAGTGTTGAGTTACTTTACCGAGTCACTGTGTATTTTTTATTTGTTCGTAGTCCTTCACATCAACTGTTAAACATTAAACATGACAAGTAAACGAAGTGATGCTTCGTGTACTTTAAAAGAAAAATTTAAAGTGTTAAAAAGATTGGACAATGGTGAAAGTGCTACTAAATTATCACGAATGTCTTTTTAATTTCTCCTGTTTTTTAAGTTTAAAAAATAGATATTTTTTCTGAACTCTGTTCGAAATAGGCGGAATTTCGGATTAGCGGAACTCTACTGTACTATATAACATAAGAACAAACTGAGTATCTACGACATAATACGCAAAGAAAGTAAAGTAAACACTCGATCATAAAGAGTTGGGCGATCCACTTTTCATAGTGGGAGGTAGGGGTTTTAAAAACATTTTCATTAGGTTATCATAAAATACCCTGTGAAAATTTCAATTTCATAAAATACACTACAGTACAGATAGCGCCAATTAGGATAGAGCGCGAAGAGGGGGATACATTTCCCCTCTCGCGGCGGAGTACAGTCAGAGCCGCCTGCCCTACCTAATTCATGTCTGCTATGTAGTCGTGTTGATGGTGACTGTACTGAAGACTCACAGTCGAGTAGGAGAGGGTAAGACGTTACAGTGCATGCTCAAGTGACGCTTCACGCTACTTGGCACTATCTGTAGAACCTCGATTATCCGAGGTAATTGGAACCGTACAGGCCTCGGATAACTAAAACCTTGGATAATACGGTAGGCCGTGAGAAAACCATTGAGGTGTGTGTTCCAGTAGGAGAGGGTAAGACGT
>JAGFPH010000136.1:391872-402649 GCA_018207615.1 Philaenus spumarius
GTTCGATCCGTCCAGCCGTTTGCCCTGTGCACTCCGGACACACACACACACACCAACAGACACACAGACAGACCAATTGCCAAAAATGCATTTTTTGGACTCAGGGGGCCTTGAAACGTAAAGATATTATGAAAACTCGACATCGAATTTTTGGGTCGATCGCAATACTTACCTAGTATAGGGTAAGGAAAGTAAAAATCAACTGCAAAACAATGAACACCAACAACAATAAATCCAAAATTCATCAGCAACAAAGATCTAGTGCAAAGAACAATAGTGAAGGGTGATTCCATGTCAAATCAACAGTCATTTTACCTGACCATCTCAGATTTCAATGAAATTTGATATACTGGTACACCCCATACAGACTAAGAAATATACCAAATTTCAACTTGATATGTCTATTAGTTTCACAGTTACGCCTAGTTAAAGTTTTCAAAAAACGCTCAAAATCGACCCGTTATAGAAACTTTAAAGTGCTATAGCTCCCCTCAGAATAAAGCTAGAAAGATGGGAGAGGTGTCATTTTGCAGCATTTTTCAAGCCCTTTCTAAAAATGTATAACACTATAGGGGTCTCAATACAATTTTTTTTAACTATTTCAAGATCAAAAATTAAATTTCAAATTTTTCAAAATGCGACGCTTTAAAAATTTTGAAAAAATTCTCAAACAGTCCTTGTATAGTTCTTAATTGATGGTATAAATTTCATTTTGGGATCATAATGGGTTCTTACAGAAAAATGCATTTGAAAACATGCTTACACTACAATTTCCTCTATAACGCCTCATTGGTATCACAAGGGCTAAGAGTATCTTAGATTAAACAAAGATTATGTAAAATTTGTATGGGAGACTAAGAAATTACCTCTATAAATTTGATCAATGGTATTTAATTTTTACAACCTCATTTTTAAAGCTAAATTTAATTATTTGAAAGCTTTAGACACATATTGTTAATAGAAAAGGAGCCGTTTTAACAAAAAATTTTAGCTAAGAGAAATTTAAGATGAATATACACATGAAGTTACTGGTAAACTAAGTTTTTGGTAACTGGGCTACTATTTAAACACTTCATTGTTAATATATATAATAAACTTCTGAAAACACTACATTGATATTTAAAAAAATAAGTTCACATTCATAATGTCTATGTACACAACAGAAAAAAACTTACATAATGATTAACTTGTGCAGCCTTTTTCTACCTCATTACAAGCAATATATTTCCAATAAAACAAGATAGATTTCTGCCCAAATTATTTAATTTTTCTTTTTCACTACCTATACTATAGTATAGAGAAAGTATAGTGATCGCAAAAAAATCGATGTTGAGATTTTTGTGTAAATATCCGTTTTGGGACCCCCTGAGTCCAAAAAAGTGGTTTTTACAAAATGTCTGTCTGTATGTATGTATGTATACAAAGCTAGAGCGAAAACTATTAGATCCATTTCAAACAAATTTGCATCAGACATGTCAATGAGGCCTGTATAGATGCACGAAAAACGGTTTTGAAATTTTTTGAAAAACAACCCCCTTTTTGGCAAAAACAACCCCAAAAAATCAGTTATTATTTTTTTATAAAAAAACGGCTCTAACGATTTTGATAAAATTTGACTTATTTGTAGCAATGTACCCAAAATTTGACTTATTTGTAGCAATGTACCCTACCATATGCAAAAAACCGCATCTTTCTAAAAATTCTCGTTTAGCTAATAATAACTGATTTTTGGGTTTTTTTTCCATAAAGGGGGTTGTTTTTCACATTTTTTCAAAACCTTTTTTCGTGCATCTATACAGCCCTAATTGACGTGTTTGGTGCAAATTTGTTCGAAATCGATCGAATAGTTTTCTCTCTAGATAATAATAACTATATTTATTAGTTAATCTCCTACTTTAATACACCACCTACAATTATGAAGTCACAGTGAATCTGTTTGATAATTTAAATATGTTTGTGAGAAAGTATGTGCCAGTACCTGGTACCGTTAATTATTTATAAAATTAATAATAATATTGTACCGTAGAATCATTAAATAACTATTTATTGTATATAAATTTATAGTTTATCTTGGTGTGTTACTAACAAATATAAGTCAATTGCTTTACAAAATATTCAAACAAAAGTACTTTCAATTACCATATAAGCTTTATGTTATTAAGAATTATTAGTTCGCTGTCACCAGCATTCTATGATAAAATTTGAATGTAAGCGTTTTTACAAATGCATTTTTCTTTGAGAACCCATTATGATCAAATAATGAAATTTATACCATCAATTAACAACTATACAAGGACTATTTGAGAATTTTTTCAAAATTTTTAAAGCGTTGCATTTTGAAAAATTTGAAATTTAATTTTTCATTTTGAAATTTTTAAACAAATTTGTATCAAAACCCCTATAGTATTATACATTTTTAGAAAGGGCTTGAAAAATGCTGCAAAATGACACCTCACCCATCTTTCTAAACTTGATTCTGTGAGGTGCTATAGCAGCTTAAAGATTCCATAATGGGTCAATTTTGAGCTTTTTTTAAAACTTTAACGAGGCGTAACTTTGAAACTAATAGGGATATCAAGTTGAAATTTGGTATTTTTCTTAGTCTACATGTGATGTACCAGTATACCAAATTTCGTTGAAATCAGAGATGGTCAGGTAAAATTTTAATTTAAACTGTGTTGAGTTCATACGGAATGACCCTCAAGTGACAAAACAAAATCCAACAACTGCAAAACAATGAACACCAACAACCTACTTTCGATCGACAACGATAAAACCAAAATGCATCAGTGACAAAGACCAACAGTAAAGTAATAACACAAAATCCAATAACTGCAAACCTGAAAGAATGAATAAACCATACAACTACCGAAAATGAACAATTGACAAAACAAAATCACAGAACAATTCAAATAAGCTATAAAAAACTAACAAAGAATTAAATTAAAATTAACAAAGAAAACTGAGTTTCTAAGGAGGAACCATAATGTTTGTAATATATCTGACCCACTGGACTTTGGTGATTATTTGAATAACATAAATTTTTCCAGTTAGGATACTAATTGTCAACAGTTCATCAGCGGTAAAAAAAAAGCTTTGGAATTTAATTGCGTAAAACAATCAACCATATGACAGCAATAGAGATTTGATTCTAAGTTAGACAATTTAAACAATAAATTTTATTCAGGGAATGTAGCAGTGTGAATACTACACTCACTTTTAGAAACGTAAGAGTAAATTTGAAAGGTTTTCTACATGCAGATAGCAAGTGCGTTGATTTTGGGACCAGAAAGAGTCTGTTTATAAAGGTGGCCCCCAAATTTCATTATTAGTAAGGTTTTTTGATTTTAATATTTATGTTCAAAATGTACGGATGGAGTAGAATAAAAAATATAGTTACAGCTAAATGTCAAAAAAACAATTAAATGTCAATGAAAATGTATTATCGTCTGTTTTCTATAAACTGGAAGATGAGGATAAATTTGACAAGGACGACTCTGCATTCATAAAGGCAGAAGCTGTGGCCTACTATAGATCTCGAACCAATAAATCACCGAATCTATAAAAAATACATGCTTTTACAGTTGTCTATTTAGTAGATTTTTTTTAAATAAATTAGCGAACGTATGAGAAACAAAGTGTTTTAGAACCTTGTTTGTATGAAGTTTTTATTCTACATAAAATTATCCCACAAAGTATTTATATTCGTGAATATACATTTTTTTTATCTTCTATACTATTTGTTATTATAAAAACCCTGACATTATCTTACTTATATAATAATTCAGCAAACGCTAGGTGACCCTATTGATACCTAATTATTCAAGGTCTACCGGGCCGATTTTCGTGCGGTATGTTTTAAATGAGAGAAATTGTTGGTAATATGATAAAAAAAATTATGAAATGAAATTTCTATTTCGTCAGTAGGCCAATATTTATAGGGGCACTTTTTGGGTTTTTTTGGTTTTAGGGTAAACCCCTATTGATACCTTTTTCTGGAGATCTACTGGTCTGATTTTATTGCAAGATAATATTGTCATCATTGTTGAAAAATTCAGAAATAATGTAAGTTTTATTTCATCAGAATATTTGTAAGGGCTCTTTTTGGGGGTTTTAGGTTACAACACTACTGATAACTATTTCTGGAGATTCTGATCTCGGGAGGCCTAAATTACCTAGTTTCTTCTAAAAACCCTGTCTGTTTTCAGCTCTACATATTTTTATGTAAATATTAATTTGTAAAAGCTGACTAATAGTAAAAGAATTTTTTTGAATCGGAAATTTATTTGAATAAATTAGAAAAATACAGGAGTCTGTTGTGCTTCTTTTCTTTAGGTAAATATGGTCTGAGTAAGGGGGAACCAATCAAGTGCTGGTACGCTGTTAACTAGAGAGAAAGAGTTTCCGATCCAAGCCGATGTCATGCAAAATTCCAGTATATTTTTTATAATCTTTTATTATTTTATTTCATTTTTACAAAGAAAGAAGTAGAAATAAGGCCTATTTTTTCTATGACTTTTAGACTAACAAACACGGGAGGAACAGCTAGTAAATCAATCACCTGTAATTAGGTTAGAACCTATGTAAACTTTAAGAGGTTAGGAGTGTAGCACTCTGGTTAAGCATCTTTAGTCCCCCTGAATTTGTTTGCAAATGTTTTGAAGAAACAAAGCGTCAAATTATGTATTGTAAAATATTATTTCAATGAATTAGTAGGCTACAATAAAAGGTAAATTTGTTTAAAATGCTATAGTTTTGTTATCTTTGTGTGTCAGTTGTTTACTCTCAAGTTTTTTTTTTAGTTTTAGATAAATTTTTATGAAGAACTGAGTGGACCCAGTAAGAAATTTAATTACAGAAAACATGTTCAACTAAAAAACTATTAAAATTCTTTTAGAAATGTAATGAAATAGAAGCAGGGAAGTGTTACGTCACCAAATGTTAAAAGGGGGGAAACCGACAACGATTATAATATTACCGAAACCGATTATGATAAGAAACGATATCGACTTCCATTCCATTACATTTCACGGGTACCATCACACCTTCATAGGGAATTAGTTGGATACAGAGACGGGGAGGCACTACCTTAAAGCTAACATGCTATGGGCTTCTCCGTACCTGAAAGTTGTACATGGAAATACAACCCCGACCTCTGTAAAGCATGCAGAGTGTAAAGGTTGTGATGGGGACAAGTTTAGCTGAAATGTCGGGGGCTTAACTAACACTCACCAAGCTGCGACACTCGAACCTGAAACAGAAGAAAAGTCATCTGATCAAAATAATCCAAATCTACGTCTAACTGAAAATGTTTGTCTACGCCAAAAGAAACAAGTATAACTACATACAACATGCCAAAGGTTCAGTGATATGAATAACAATCTAAACGTCATATAGGTACTCAAGTAGTGGGCTCCAGCTTCTGCTTGCTTCACTCACCAGCAAATGCAAACAGATTATTGTAAACTCTGATATTTTCACGGAAATGACGATTGATTAGGGCAGAAGTACATGGATCCTGGTAAGATAACCAAGATCTTGACGCATTCACAGTACAGCCAGAGTTTTTGCATGAATGACAGGATTTTTTTTATATAGTAGAGAGATATTAACCTAACCTAAAAAAGCTGTTGATTGTTAAAAAAAAAACAATGTTTAAGTTGGTTGCTATATAGTAATAAAAATGTAAATGCTTTAAAAAAAAGTGTGCTTGTTCAGTATTATAGGCCTAACTTGAAATTATATTAAGGCTCGGCTCCCTAAATTCAAAACGGCAAAGTTTTCTACCAATTTTAATGTTAAAATAACCTAACACTAGCTTCAGTTTTAAGCATATTTTTGTGTTATTTTCATCAAAAAACTTAAACTGTATTTTTTTTCTTAAAGTAAAATAGATTGTGGGTGTCGATTGCTAAGATTTTTTGCAATAACTCTTTTTGCAACTGTGTAAAAAATTAATAAAGTTTACTATTTATATCATACGTTTATGAAAAGAATAAAACGGTTTTTGGAAATGTATTCAGTAATCAACATCCGCATATGACAGTACTTCAAAATGAAACAAAATTTTTAAATTTATTCCACGAATTAACGGAAAAATTACTATAGGGTATCCCCCCCCCCTTTTGCTTTTGTTCCAAATCAACCGTTTTATTTATAATATGTGAAACAGGTGATTGATTTTTACTTTCTCCCCTTATACCATAGTATGTGGAGAAAGTATTGTATTCGTCAAAATTTTCGAGTTTTGAGTTTTTGGTGGAAATATCCGTTTTGGGCCCCCCTGAACCTAAAAAAGTGGTTTTCGGAGTGATGTCTGTGTGTGTGTGTGTGTCTGTATGTGTGTCTGTATGTCTGTGTGGATGTTATCAGACCTAGAGCCTAAACCAGTCGTCCGATTTTGATGAAATTTGGTATAGAGGTACTAATCCACGGTATCTCCAGGCGTTTTTTCATTTTTGTGAATTTTTTATTTTTAAGGGTAATTTTCCCTTAAAAACCCTTAAAATAACGGAAAAATCAACTTTTCTCAAAAACGGCTCTAACGATTTTGATTAAAATTTTATAGTTTATTAGGGACCTTAAGTACTATAAACTGTAAAATTTTAATCAAAATCGTTCGAGCCGTTTTTGAGAAAAGTTGGGTTTTCCGTTATTTTATGGATTTTTATGGGAAAACAACTTTAATACAAAATCACCTCTCCTACCCCACCCTACAAGTCACCGTGAATCGGTTTAATAATTTAAATATGTTTGTGAGAAAGTATGTGCCAGTTCCTGGTACCGTTTATATTTAATACAGCAACCCTTTTTCGTTGATTCTTTGTTTGTTTGCTCTTATTTTCTTAACCAAACCAAGAAAAGCTGTTGGTTTTGAAGAATAATTAACCGATTATAATTTTTTTTGTAAGTTGGTTGCTGTGGCAATGAATGCAAACGTATGTAGGCTCAGTATAGGCCTAAGCTAAAATTGTGTTGCTAAGCTTTTTAACTGAATTAGCTGTTTCATCTGATATAGGACTTAGGACTGAACACCTGTATTTTCACTATTTTAAAATACAAATTTTGCCATAAGAATATTCCTTCAAATTTGGGTATTTTAAGTAGTTTTCACTCTATGTTAATTACATGTCAGTCAGGGCAAAGCCGATCATAGATTTGTATTTATTTTCCATCATTAAACAATTTTACAATTGCAAGAGACATTTTACTTAATGTATTCAATAAAAGTTATGTACTATGGTACAATAGACAATTATAAATACATAAACTTAACAAAACATAGAATTTAAAAGTAATAACCATTCACATTTATTACGACTAACACCAAAGTTTAATTGCTACGACTTTTACTGCACTCAGCATCAGGATTTTATGGAGTCATGAAATTGTGTCACACTATACAGAGCTTTTGCTTTGAGCCAGATCTGTGAAGTAGTTTTACATTTTTCCAGGCAGATGTTTTGACATATTGAACAACTTTATTCCACTTTGATTAAAGCAAGTCTGACATGTGGGACATTTGTATTATTTCTATTTCTTGTATTATAAGAGTGGACTTCACTATGAGCATCAAAGTGACTTAGGTTATCTTTAACAAGCAATAAACACTGCAAAATTTAGATGCTTTAAAGGGTCAATATATTCAATTTGATGAAAAGTTTTTTCAAGGAGCAAATTTACTAAGTTCTAACATTGTGCTCAAAGTTCTCTTTTGCCAAAGAAAAACTCTTTTTGAATTGTAAGAATTTCCCCACAGTATTAGACTATAATTTAAATTGGAATTAAAAACTGCATAAAAAAGGTTTTCTTACCTAAATATGTTTTGAGTTTTTGTAATAAAAAGATTTACTCTAGATAGTTTGGAACACAAATAGTTCCCAATTCAACCTACTATTCAGTAGTATTCAGAAGTATACCCAGCAATTTAACTGGATCATTTTCCCGATTGGTAAATTATCGTTTGATCTAATTATTTCTTATATTGTCTTTTACACTTTGTTAGTATGTTTATCAATCTGTGTAAAGGCTGTGGTGATCTTTTTAGAACTGGGAAGACTGGACCAACTTCATTTCTTCGCACACAGCCTGCGGTCCTTGAAAAGGCTTATTTTTATTTAATACCTAGTAAAGTTTTAATTTACAAATATGGAAAATAAATCATGTGTAAAAAACTCCCGTTCCCACAATCTCTTCCCCAACTTGAACAACAAGATAGCTTACCGTTATTGAAGAGCAAAGACGCAGGCTAGAGTTGTTTTCTTTGGTTGCTTTTGAGAGATGTGGGGTGGTTATGATGTTGCAGTTGCTGGATGATGTTGACGTTGCTATTGGTTAGAGATGCTGGTTAAAGATAATGATGTTTGTTGAGAAAGTCTGAAAGTAGAAATGTTTAACATCATTACTAATATTTTAACTGATATGTACCCTTTTTGCTTTTTAAAATTAACTTTTGTAAATACAGTAAAGCCGCGATTATCCGCGAGGGCAGTGAAAACATTTTTGAATCACAAACCTCAAAACAACCAATTTTTATTTGTAATCCTAATATCGAAACAAATGTTAACCGAAACATTTGTGTAGAAGAGAATGAAGTCATGCCTTCCGCTACACTTGTTGAGCTTGTGGCATCCGTTCCGGGAGGTGAAAATGTCGACAAAGAAAACATACAAGAATGGCTACAATGCAACGCAAGTAAGTCGGAGTGTGTCCCTTTTATCGTTATCCTAATACCAATTATATCAATATTATGTAGGTGTCCCCCATTCCGCCGACGGCGAAAAACGGGTCAAAAATTACCTTTTAATTACACTTTTAGGTAGTATTGTTACCTAAGCAACGATATGGAACTTTTTTAATTATATAGTTATTGTTAGGCTAGTTATAATAAAGCAAGGCAATTGGTAACACCCCACTAATGTAACGTAGTCTTAAGCCATGCCCCTTTGAATTCTGTATAAATACGGGGGATGGAGCACTGTAAGATTGGTTATAGTTTGACTATTGTAGCTCGTGCATCACTGAAGATGGCAACTTTGTCGTTGAAACGCGTTTGAGTTAATAAATGTATTAGTTGTAAGATTTTGTGTTCTAAGTTTATTCTATCAAGTACATCTTCTCACAAGTCAAGCTCAATATTTATTTATATATATAACTTGATTTAATTAACCAATAACTTCTGTATAATTACATTTGTCTAACAATTTATACAGGCCTTGTTTGTTAAACTTACCAGAATAGTGTCCTTGATTGTAGAAATATTGGTTCTTTGTAAAATCTCTTTATTAACAGTTGATGGTTGATGTTCACGCACAGAAGTGTAACTGTAAAATAAATAATAAAATATTACAATTGTTGTCAGAGGCAGCCCTGCAAAAAGGCAAACAAAGCGGTGCCTTGGGACCTACGCAAGACCGCCGACCAAGGCTTAGAATAAATACAACACCCGTTCGGCAATAAGGGTGAACAATAGACGATAGTATCATCTAAAAAAGTTATATGATTGAAAATAATTTAGTGAATGTTTATCCCAATACAAATTTGGATTTGCGAATAATTTTAACAACACCAGTGTCTGTTGTTGCGAGTGTAGAACGCTCATTTTCAAAACTGATAGGCTACTAATAAAAAATTATCTTAGCTGCTGATACTTTAGCAATCTTAGCTACTGAAAGAGATCACTTCAAATTTTAATTATGACTTTAACTATTGAATTTAGGCCTGGTTTCTCAGTCGTTCAATAAATAATTTATCAAACCGATAACTTTATAGGTTCCATAAACATGATAATTTCGTTTCTAGAACGCTCAATAGACTTATCGAATGGATAAATCGATCAATAAACTATAATGCCAAAATGCAGCATATAAATATTTATCAAACCGATAAATGTACTGTTACAAAATTATGTTTCATTAACGAGATTGTAGTATTGTGATTAATAAAATGAATATTGAAGTAGGTAATTAATTACAGCAGCAGTTCAGATGATGAGTTTGTTGAATTAATTCATAATTTGCCTGTAAGAATCTATAAAATAAGATTTGATGCATTCAATTTTTATTCTGATAGTGAATTTACAGCTAGATAGATATAGGTTCAGTAAAGAGACAGTAATTTTCATTTTGAAACTTATCCCAGAAATTGAAATTATTAATAACAGAGAACTGTAGGCCATTATCAAAAGTTATTATCTAGTAAAAGCCCCCGTGAAAAATCACAGGCTGATTAATTAGATACACATCAGAAATATATAATTTAAAAACCAACTATTAAAAAAGAACATTATTGAATACTTACCTCGGCCCATCTAACTATGTTGACGAGGATTTTTAACTCGGTAAATGTGTACAATAAAAAGGATTATAAAACTGTAGGCCTATTTGTTAAACATTTTTATTTAGGCCTACATAGTATTAGTCTATGTTATTATACAGAGTGTCTCTGAACTCTCTACCGACCTTTTCAGGTATTATTCCTGGACCATAGACAAGCCAAAATATCATATTCAAAATTTTGAAAACTCAAAAGTTACTCGTATTTTGTTTTAACCGCCATTTTGTTTTTTTCACATAGGAAATTTTAATTCGAGAACGGCTAGTTATAATTAAATGAAATTTGGTATTTAGCTTTATTACCTAAAGACCTAATTGCAGAAAAAAAATTATTTTTTTACAATCATTAATTTCAAAATGGCGGCTGCCTAAAAATTTCAAATGTAAATATCTTAAAAACCGCTCATAGTAAAAAAATTACATTTATAACGTTTTATTTATTG
>JAGFPH010000136.1:431372-472602 GCA_018207615.1 Philaenus spumarius
GCTTATCCACAATTACTTAAGGCTCCATCGCATCTCCGCAATTATTTAAGATCTCATTACAACATTATACATTATTAAAAAAATACTTCTTAATAACTCGAAAATAAAGTTAGCTATATGAACCTAAAATGTTTTCACTTCTGACGGCAGACCCACGACTGCCTGTTTTTAAAATGTCATTTTTATTTCATCAGTGCATTTATAAGGGCACTTTTTGAATTTTGGTGGTTTTATTAAATGTCATTTTTATTTCATCAGTGCATTTATAAGGGCACATTTTGAGTTTTGGTGGTTTTAGGTTAAAACCCTTTTGATTTTATACCTATTTCTGGAGATCTATATGACCAATTTTAGTGGTGTTTATTCAAAATAAAAGGGAATATTGTCTTTATTATCAAAATGTTATGAAAAGTAATTTGTATTTCATCAGTATCGCATATATTATTTCTCAAGACTATTTTTTTGTCGGTACGCCATAACTTCCTTAATACATCATCAAATTACATGAATGAGGCATCATTTTAAACTTTCCTTAACCACTACACGGGAAAAATAGACAAACAGCTTAAAATTCATGTTTTAATAACAAAAATTGATTTAAAAAACTTTTATATTATACTCTGTATGTTCCTAATGAAAGGCGCCATCTACTAACCATCTGTTTAACTAGCATGACAGCTGTTAGTTAGATTGTTTACACTGTAAGATTGTATAGGGAAACTGTTATTTATAAACCAATGTAAATAAATAAACTTAATTAACTGAATTAAATCAACGTGTTAAATCAGGTAAATGTAGGCCCACTCCGAACTTGCGAAATATTCGCACGGGTCAGCTAGTTCTTATAAATTTACTTTTTGAGGTTTTTTGGTTCTAGATTAAAACACTTATACTACATATTTATGAAGATCTACCGGGCCCATTTTAGTTCTGTTTATTTGAAACAAAAAGAGAATATTATTGTTATTATTATTAAAAAGTTATGAAAAGTAATTTGTACTTCATTTTAATACTTCTTATAAGGTCACTTTTTGAGGTTTTTTGGTTCTAGATTAAAACCCTATTGATACCGGTACCTATTCCTGGAAATCTATGCAACCGATTTTCGTGCGGTTTGTTTTAAATGAAAGTAAATGTAATTATTATCAACAAAATAAGAATTGTCATTTTTATTTCATCGTTTATTTATTAATTATTACTTATTAATTTATTTATTACTGTTATTTTTGTAATTAATTATTATAATAATTTCCAGGAAAAAAAACAGTTTATTAGGGGGTTTTCTTGCTATGGACATAACGGTTGGGAATTAATGATGCACAAGTTGTTTTGTAACTATAAAAAGAGTTATTCTAATAAACACATTTCCATAGTAATTTTTATTATTATTATAATAACGTTATTATTAACATTAATAACGTTAATTTTTGAAGTTATAGTTCTTTGCGCCCATTGTAATCGGGGTGGGGTGTCGATTGAGAAACCACGTCAAGCGTTAGGGGTAAAATCTGGAAAGTGCCTTTTTATACCTTTCTTCGTATATTCGTATACTGTCCTATACTCCAAAACGTCGGATTGATTTGAAACTTAGCACGCTTATCAAGGACCGATGACAATGCAATATTAATTTTGTTGGGTGTAGTAAGTGAGCACTGATCATGGTCCCTGAACACGTTTTCGGCAATCATTAAAAATTTTATATGCAGGGTGATTCACGACGATATGTAGAAAATTCGGGAGCTCATTCATTTTGTTGGGTATAGTAAGTGAGCACTGATCATGGTCCCCAGACTAACTGTGACCAACCAAACAGATGCAACGATAGTATTCATAAGCGTATGTAACAAAGAAGGAATTATCCACTTAGTTTTAAATTGTAGTCCCTTAACATTTTGAATTTATACCTAGAATAATGTGTTTATTTTTCCAATAATTATAAAACAATATAGGCCTAAGTTAAACTTGAAAATATTTATTAGTCTTTGGAATAAATTGTGTTTAAATGTTCTTTAGAACAGATGAGGTACGATCCATATGGGACTAGACTATGTCAACGATGGTAATTTAAAAATTTTATTATCAACCCAAAAGCCCAAATATATATATTAATTATTAGTTCATTAGTTCAATTATATTAATTCAAATATATTTAATTAAGTGTAGACAACAACGCCATTTCTTTTTAGGTTGCAAGAGAACCTATTGCTCAAAGTTTAAATCAGAAGTCGGCTTTGTGTAAAGAGTTGTTTTCTAATTACACAAAGTAACAATGGGTCAACATTAATATTAATTTCTATAATAAAATATGATTTATATGCCTATAGTTACAATATTCTTTTAATATTCCCGTTAACATTGTTTTATTGTAATTGTATGTAATTAATTTAATCATTGTATTATCTTTCAATAATAATAACGTGAGTGGACAGTGGACATTGTAAGGAACAGGGCTGGTGATATACAAATATTAGTCAAGAGAAAAGTGCCAGCCGTTGAGAAAAAACGAAAGACCTATGCAGGAAGCTGCTCGGCTTGGTTTGCCATATTACGGTAAAGTGACAGTGGTAGTGGGAGGGGGAAGGGGAAGTTGTGTGACCTCCCTCGAAACTATCTCCCTCTCTCTCGCACAGTACTCAAAATAGGTCTCCTTTTAATATAGTTCGTGATTTCACCACGGAGCGCTGGCCTACTGCTACGCCTAAGACTTGCTTCACTTTACTGCCGATAGGTGCCCTTACTGTGCCGTCGTTTTTCCTGGCTTCATTTACTACTATTGGCTTGAGAAGTCTACTCATGCTAATATAGTCAATGGTTTCAGTATCTTCTGTATTTTGCAAAGCTGACTTCCAGAGGTTTTCTGATTCCAATGACTTATCAATAAGTCTTTGATAATTTTATCGCGGCACTACTCCGAAAGAACCGATCTGTCCTAAGTTGAGGTCCAAATTTAGTTGCCGTTTTAGTTATTTTATCTTTAACTTTAATACAATAGTTAAAAACAACATTGGTCAAGTTTTGTCAAAGTGATGTTTCAATTAAAATCATCATTCTTTAATTTAATTTTTTTTCCGAAAACTGCATTGTCCATTAGAGGTGGACCGTATGAGATTCTACGTTGCAGTACTGTATTCACTTTAAGTTGATTAATTGAAACGTTAAATAATTTAAACAAAAATACTGTGGATTATTTTAGTAAAAATTTGGTGTTTTAAAATTATTTTTTAAGAGAAGCAGGCCTACACCGTCACATTACCTCATTCGCAGTGCTTTATTTTTTTAATTTGTGATTGTTCTTCAACAAATGTAAACAAAGTAAAGCTTTTCTAACTCAGGTTTCTTGTAAACTACCAGAGATATAGTTCTGGTAATTGTTTTATCCAAGTTTTCAGGTTAAAATCCATACAGAACCACTAAATTAATGTTTTGCCCCAGTAATTTCAGTATGGGTTAGCTCGCACTTTGGAGTATAAATCGCGTCCAAAAATTCCCGGACACCGTAACTTTTTAGCAAATAATTTTTGAACCTATGTTGATGAAAAATTTTCATTATGTTGGTGAAAGGAATATGCCTGTGAAGTATGACGGATCCTCCTAACACATTGTTTATATAATATGTAAATAAGTACTGTATGTATGTGTATCAATTGTATTGAAAAATCAATACCATGTAGATATTTTCAGTTTTAATGCTAACATAAACATTTTTGATTCATTAACAACTTTTTTTATTTTCCAGGATAAGTGTTGCTCTCATTCAATCAGGGATCAATAACGACCCGGAACTGAAAGATTTGATGAAAGGTGTAATCTTTCGTAAATCCACATAGAGAATGAACTTTTCTGCATTTATGTTTTTTTTTCAGATTTTTAATTTAAATAAATTTAAATTAAAATTTCTTGAACCTTATCGTTTTCCCCGTCGAGTGACCTCACTTTTGTAAATTGTGACGCGTTTTGGGCTTGTTTACCCATCATCAGACAATATATGATTAATTCTTCTTATATAATGAATCCATTTTTCCAGTATCCAGGTCACTAATATTTATAATAAAGTACAATACCTTTTATTTTCCGTCAGTGAACCTCTTTGTTTAAAACTTGTTTAAAGTTTTTGACGCGTTTCGAGAATTTATCTCATAATCAGAAAGTCCCTCTATACATGGATTTCGTCAAAACGTTAAATACACATACACAAACACATAACACACAACACATTTAAAAAACACATTAAGTTGAATGCTCTCCCTGTTCGGCCTATGTACATCTTATTACAGTCGGGGAAAACGATAAGGTAAGAAACTTTAATTCAATAAATGTATTCATTTTAATAAATACCTTACTCCTTTAATACACAGGTGTTCCAAAAGTATGGGAACATAACTTTTAGACAACGGAAAGTAGAAAGATGAAAATTTGGGAATGTGTTTGGATGATTAGTAACTACTTTTACAAACTTCAATGACACCCCCTTTTCGTGCCACCCCCTTGTAAAAGTAAGCTACACCTAGGGGGGAGGGTTAGCTCAAATTTCTTAAATGTAAACATAGTACTTGTGGAACATCTTCTTTTTTTTTTGTTATTAAATAACAAAAATTTTGATTCCAAGCAAAGTAAGGGACAAACCTATCTAAAATGTCGACCGAAAACGTTTACCCAAAAATATTGAACCCCTCCCGCAAATTTAAAATAGAAAGATGATACTTTGGCAATGTCTTTGGATGATCAATTACCACTTTTTTGGGCAGATGTTCTTTAATTAAGGTAATTTATAATTACACTTTAATTGATATACAATTAATGACTTGGACACCAAAAAAAAATAAAATTAAAGAATAACGTTGACAATAGCCCACCGTTCAGAAGAAAAATAGGGGCACTAGCCCCTACATGCCACTAGTTTAATATAATAGGTAATATTTAATGTGGAGTGGTGTCATATTGTTACTGATACTTGTGTATGAGTGATTGTTGTCAATTAAGTGTTGCACAAAGCTGGATCTATTGGCATATAGATTATTTTTGGGCAGATGTTCTTTAATTAAGGTAATTTATAATTACACTTTAATTGATATACAATTAGTGACTCGGACACCAAAAAAATTTAAATTAAAGAATAACGTTGACAATAGCCCACCGTCAGGCCCGATTTACCAATGGGCAGATTGGGCAGCAATTTCTGGGAGGCGGAAAATTTTTTAAGATTTTAAAAATTATTTCCAGAATATTGGTAAAAAAAAAAACGGGAACGACACAACAAACTTGTTAACTTGCGTAGGCATTATTAAAAACAAATTGGTTTTACACTTAAAAAATTAGAAATTTCGCAAACTGGTACCTTTAAAATTATGTTCATGCATGTTTGCAGTTTGCACTAAATACGTAGTTATAAAAAATTAATCGTATTTAAAAAAGAATATAAGCCTATTTTTTTTTTATCAACAGTACACACAATATTTCAGGATAATACTTAAAACGTTATTTTTACAGCAGTATGTGGTATCATCCCACCATTATTGCGGTAACCCAACAATACTATTAAGGGTCTGCTCCAGTAAAAATAAAATGGATTTTTATCCCATAAGAGCAATGTTAAATTTCATACCATTTATTTCGTTTACTTTTTATCATAAAATTGTTTGCAAGGTCTCATTTTAAGCACAGTCACAATACGCATCCTTCTTGCAATTTACATTTTTAAAAATTTCTTTCATTTGTCAAGTAACTGACATTTTGTAAGTACAAAGTTTGAATTTTTTTCCTAACACAATAAAAAATTAATAATGAAAAATAATTTGCAAGTAGGATCCGAAATTTTATAAAGAATATTCAGTTTTTTTTCAACACTCAATTACAAAAGATAGACTTATAAAATGGTATGAAATGAGGCAATGTCAAAGCGTTCAGATGCAAGAAATTGCACTGGTTAGATAGGAATACAGTGATACCGGAAGTTCGTTTCCTGTTGCTTTCTCGTTTACTGGAGCAGACCCTTAAGAAATCACAAATATTTCAGTAATTTTTTGTGGGAGGGGGGCGGCTACAAAAGGTTTTGCCCAGGGTGAAGCTCACCCTAAATTGGGGCCTGCCCACCGTTCAGAAGAAAAATATGGGCACTAGCCCCTACAAGCCACTAGTTTCATATAATAGGTAATATTTAAATTAGATTGATTGTTTTTTTACATATTATTTACCAACTCATTATAATATTATAGAAACAATAATTTTGCTAAAACAAGCATTAAAAGTCAATGACCATCTTGTTGTTATAGGCAATACAATGCAAATACAGGCAAGCTCAAGTTTATGAAACTGTGTATGGTGATGAATTACGAAGGAAAGGAAAGAAGCTATGTATATACTTTGCATTAATTGTAAGTGCTTTATTGCTGTTAAACATTTTAGAATGCAATCATTACATGTGTACAGTACATCGAATTACAAATGTACTAAAAATACAAATTGCGACATTTTTAAACCTAAATTTCAATTTCATCAAAAAAGTCCAATATAACAATAACATTAAATAAGAATAACAAATAATTACAACTAAACAAGAATTTATAACCATTAATAACTACTATACAATGACAACCTATTGTAATAAACATTTTAAAACTTAATGAACTAGTAGGACTATCACAAACCATATTATAATCCTAGACAGAATAGAAAGCTTTTAATTTGAGCCAATTACTGACTCTTAATTTAAAATTCTTTAAACCAGTTGTCCAAGCCCCCTCAGACAATTTATTAAAAAGTTTTATTTTTATACATAAATGGCTATTGCTAGTTTTTTGAATCCTTACAGGTATTGGATCTATGTAGGCCTACTGCATGGGCGGATCCAGCCTGTTTTCAAGGAGGGGGCTGTCTCCTATCGGGGATGGGGGGAGGGGGGTAATAGAATAATTTTGGTGGACTACAGTGCTTATAAACGTCATTTAAGACTATTTCACGAGCACCCACTTTGAATAGAAATTAAGGATTATATGCTTTTCCCAAAAATGGAATTTCATTATAACAAATTGTAGACAATAAATCATAAAATTGAACTGTATACTTGAAAATTTTAAATAGCCTTATTAGAAAAACGAAACAAAAATCTGACAAACCTAAAGTATACAGTTCCAGACGGAAAAAGGTAACGGCTTAACGCGGCTAGGGCGTTGAAAAAGTAAATATTTCACAAAAATACCCGAATAGCCTCGGAACACTAAACCAGGTTTTCCTTATATCAAACGAATATATAGAACTTGCACTTCAAATAGATATAAAAATCATTACACAAATATAGATTACATTTGTAATAGCCTAAATCGATTTCAAAATGTGCTTTCTCATTGGTTAAAAACTGTCCAATTGCAAGGGTTTACAGAAAACTTCATATCTAAGAAACTATAAATGTGACGAATGATTGGAAGATCGTGGTAGAAAGTTCAAATCTTCACCCACAAGTCTGTTTAACGGTTATGTGAATTTAAAAAGTGACGAGTTTGAGTCATTTGCTTGTGCTTTCTCGCGCATCATCAGTTGATTTAGACTACAATATTACAACGATGATTACAATGTTAATATACGTTTTGGAAGAAATTTGTAAATATAAAAATTAAAGTTTAAAACATATCCTTTCCAATGGTTTTTGTTTTATTGAGATTGGTTAGTATAATTTAGTGGGCGAAATATTCAATACAAGTTATGTTGTCTGAGACTACTCAATAAATAAAACAAAAATATAACCCAAAGGGGGGCTGCAGCCCCCACACCCCCCCCCCCCCCTGGATCCGCCAATGGGTGAGAGTATAACTCTTTAAGATTTTCCTTGACATTTAGTAAATAGATAAACTGGGAATTGTAATTATTTGAAATTACTTAAATATGGGCAAATAGCTATCACTTTCTGGAACATTATTTATGGTTCTTCATATTTTCTTTTGCCAAACAAACTCTTTTATGAACTACCGTACTGCTGTTATACCATATTTGTCAAGTGTGAATTGCAAAATGCATATAATTATAGTACCGGGTACACATTAATTAGCATGTCTATTCTGATACAGGCAGGGACGTTACTACAACAAAATATTTGGGGGGGGGGGGGCTCTGGGTTATGTTGTGTGGAATAAATTCAAGTAAACATGGGGCCCTGGAGGCTTTGAAAAAATTACTTCTCTAAGTAGGGGTTTTAACACTGTAGGTGTTATATTGAGTACTTTAAGAGCTTTTAATATTTTACAAGAATTTTAACACTTTTAACACATTATTGGAAAACCTTCCCCATATTTTCCCCACCATTTTCTTTTCCCCAATGTTTGCCGCAAACTTAAAAATTTCCCCATTTTGGGAAAAAACCCAATCTGGCGGCCCGGAGCAGTGCATGGCAATGACAGTCAGTGTTGCCACAATAACAAGAATTGGAACTAAATTTTCCAAAACATCGTTTAAAACAGGGGTCTCCAAACTATTTTACCCAAGGACCGTATTGAAATTTCGAGGTGGTATGGCGGGCCAACAGGGTCTGGGCGACTTGTCCTCCAGGGTGGAAAATTTGACACTTGGAAACAGTGTTTTTAAGCAGTTTCAGTCAATTTTTACAAATAAATAAATTTTTAAACATAAGTTTTAAGTGTCTTTGAGTCTAACTTATATATGGTTTTTAACTCTTTTTTATACCTACATAATTAATTTTTATTGGTTAAAGTTAAATAAAAAGTAATAAGCATTTTAAATACAAAGGTTAAGACAACACACTCAGGAGAATCATACTTATTTATTTACACTTAAAATATGTAACACAAACATTTTTGAAAAGAAAATCCTGTCTTTATTTTTAGTGAGATGTGTGCAGCTGTTTTTTATTCACAATGTCTGTCCATTTTGGATAAAAATTCGTAGTTCCAATAGTGAGCATAGCTTTTAGGTGTTTATCTGACAACATTGACCTGTATTTTGATTTCACATGTGTCATCTTCGAAAAGGTTTGCACACAAATATATGTGGAACCAAATATAGTTATAATTTCTCTCGCAAAACTCTTTATTGCTTTAAACTTATCCCTTAAGACCTTGGAATAAAAACCTAAATTAAATTTAGGTTTAAAAAAAAAAGAATTATTACAACTTAGTTACTTACCTGTAAAAAGGACGAAGATCTTCATTTTTGTAACACTTGCAGAAGTATTATTTTAAGTTTTCATTTGACATAAGATCAATAAACTCGAGCTGAAGTTCTGTAGGAGCATCTTCAACTTTATATTTAAATGGATTTTGTAATAGGTTGATCTTTTCTGATGTAGTTGCTTCATCAAAGTCTGAAAAGCGAGTTTCAAACTCCTCACATAGTTTTGAAATATCTTGTGCTGCATATTGAGATAGAAACGGAACACTGCTTGTTTAACTAGCAAAGTTTTTGCAAGTTTCAAAATGGTCCATAACTGTTTTTCAAAAAGTACTAGTTTCAATCTGAAAGATTTTACGTGTTGAAACAAATCGTTTACAAACGAACTCTTGCCTTGGAGTTTCAAATTTAAAATATTAAGATGTGTGGTAATATCAACAAGAAATGCAAGTTTCCATAGCCACTGATCACTCGAAAACTCTTTTACTGGCTTGCCCTGTTCAATCATAAAAATGTCAATTTCTTGGCGTAGCTCAAAAAACCTCATGAGCACCTTTCCTCTGCTTAGCCAACGCACCTCACAATGATATGGGATGTCTGGATACTGGCTTTCTATTTCTGACAAAAAGTTCTTAAACTGTCTGTGTTTAAGAGAATGTGATCTGGTGTAATTTACAGTTTTTACCACTACTTCCATTATTTCTGATACGTCAATGGGTTTTCCCACACAGTGCTAGTTAGTGAACAATGCAGTGTAACACCATTGGGTTTTCCCCTCCTGCACTTTTAACAGCATTGCACACTCTCAATATCGAAAACAAAACTTTTTTATTGGTGTGGTTGTTATTTGTGAATGTTTTAAATTAACAACAAAAACTTTCAAAACCAAATCGCAAAGTTGGAGTTTTTGCCTGCAATTTAATACAAAATTCCAAATTTCCCAACATTTTGGATTTTAAGTTTATTGGGGGGCGCCCCCCCCCCCATAGTGACGTCCCTGGATACAGAACCTTAATTTGCGCATACTTAAGTAGGACCTTAAGTTACTATAATAGTCAATTTGCTACATAAATTTATTGATACAACATTAGCAAAACGTTCTTATTCTGAGGTGTGTAGTGCAAAAAAATAAACATTGGTACCTACTAAATTTAATACAGTAGTATAAACAAATTTTTTTAAATTCTTTGACTATTTAACATAAAATTAAGCTTGAAAGACTTGTACTGAACTAAATAATTTGCTGAATATTAACCAATCTCGGTAAACATTTACTATTGTATTGTATAACTTTTAAAAGAAATTTTTAGAATGCCTTGGAGAAAATTGGCCTTGGATATTATTCGTCAAGACTTTTCACAGCTTAATAAATAAAGTACCAATATGTATTACTGTAGTTCATTTAATGATTCCGTATGGAAACCATCATTTCCCCCACATTCGATTGCGGGCCCTGTAACCAGGATCAGGCTCGCCCCCCCCCCATATGTTCGTGTCCGATGCTATGTTTAAGAAATTACATTTTTTAATTTTTACAAATTTTATTTAAACTGATATTGATAATAAGGAATAATTAAGGCTATCAGTTCAATCTAAAAACCAAACTGTATTGACAAAATATTGCAAACATAAATTAAAGTAAATAATTCACTTTTATTTTACTGAAAGTACATTTCCATTTTGAGTTTGATTTCCCTTACTGGCCAAGATTAAAATTCAAGTTGACAAAATAATAAGATTATGACAAAGTTAGGAGCTAAACAATTAAAATGTGTTTGAAGTGTTTAATACTCTGATTACAAAAAGCTTACTTTGATGTTTGATAGCCTATTTAATCATAGCTTTCTTTGCACTAATATCATTAATAACGTCTGAAAAGTCAACAGTTTTGGCCAATTCATTCTCAATTGCCAATATTGCTTGCTAGATGGTTCAGACGAGTTTTTGGCCAGTTGTGTTTCGTTGCCAAGTTTTCAGTGAATTTGACAACCTACTAAAAGACCTCTCAGCCGTTGAAACTGTCACTGGGATTGTACAGAAAAAGCTGTGCATAGGTTCAAGAAAATGGGCTGGAGGTTTTTCTCATATATTGAGTTTAGAAGCTTCAACGGGTCCTTTTCTGACTGAAACGCTGTTACAAATACATTCTTCATATGAAGAGTTTCTTCAAATAAGGCTTCTGGATCAGCAAAGTCTGAATTTACTATATTTTTCTGTAAATTTTAAGAAAATAGAGAAATGAAAAAAATTCAAATATGAAAAATGTTGATCATTGAAAGGGCTTCCAATGAACATATATGTTTGATATGTAAGAAAACCCACATTGCAGTTTGAAAATTTTGAGATACCGGTATTGACTTTTTAAACTTCTAAAAGTTGTAAATTTTGAAACCTGCTAAAAATGTGAGAAAACCTACCAAAACTAAGTCTTGTTTGAAAGGTCACATCTTTGTCAATGTACTTTCAAAATTGTAGCTGTTAAAAAATGTTTTATGTCAGATGTAAAAAGATATGTAAACTTAAGTTTTTATGATGTTTTGGGCCACCCTGTATTGACGGTGCAAGAAAAATTAAAAACATTTTGTTTTAATGATCAGTGTACCGAGACCTTTAAAATGAGGTACAACACGACCTACCTTTACATTTGAAAATTTCCCAAAAACCAACCCCCACCCCAAAAAAAATACCCTTTTGGGGCATTTTAGAAGTTTGAAAATATTTTTCCTGAATTCCTTGGGGTTGAAATAGGGGGTTATCAGTTTAAACTAAATGTCTAAGTATTCTCGTTTCAATGCTATACAAGCCGGCCACCCGCTCTGATACACCCTGTATAGTTAATTTGCAAAATAATTTATTCAAAAGCAACTAGCCCCTGACGAAAGTGATAAACCATAATGATTACCGAGACCAACTGACCAAAATCTTATTATAAACAGAATTAATTTTGCACAGTGCATGAATTCTAGCGGAAAACATTAGCACTACTTCAGTTACAAATTTACAGTACGTTGCCTACTTGATCAAAACTTCTGTTATAAATAATTAAATAAATCTTTAAGAACAGGTCGATATTTCCTCAGTGAGGTAGAACATTTTTTAGAAAATTTGTCCCGTCTCACTGGTTAAAATTGTAACAAAACAGAAAAATAAATTTTCATAAGATTTACTTATAATTTTATTTCGACTCAACTTCTTGTAACCGGAAGGTTAAATTATTTTAACCTATAATAATTTTGCTTTGGTTCGGTAAGTGCTGCTATCATAAATTTAAATTATGAACTATTATTTATTTTAATCGTTTGGCATGTTGCTGTAACGCGTTTGATCATTAAACAAAATTAATGTTAATTTGGAAATCATCCTTTTAAGTGCTGCCCCAAGCGTGTTTAATTTAAAAATAGCAGTTATTAATTTTTTGTGAAGAAGAAATGAAAAATAAAAATGTTCATAAGATTTACGAAGTTAAACTAATGGATATTTTTTTCTTCTTTAAATTTTCTATAAATGAAATATTATATTGATGATAAAAGGTTGTATGTAATATTCATTTTGTATTCTCAAAATCAATCATTTAACATATATAGCCTACATTCGTTCTATAACGTATAACATCATAGTATAATCTAGGCTAGATTAGTTTTTGTTTAGGTAGGCCTATTACAGAAGATGGGTGAAATCAGATGTTACACTTATTTGTTATTCACGTACGTACATTCGCTTTTATATGAGTTCTGTTGATTCCATATATGTTATTATAATTTTTCGTCTTTTCTGTATATAGCCGGATAGCTCCAACATTTTATGATATTTTCAGAAATTTTTTTACTTAAATAATATGTACTACACGAGGTTTGTAAAATAAATAGTCTTTTCTTTTACAATTTCTATTAATTTAATTACACCGTAGTATTTTTTGCCTGTATTTCGTAGTTTTTTCTGATTGTTATATAATCTGAACTGCGATTCTACCTTTTGAGACAAAGATGTCAGAATCAGTCAGATGTTAGAATCAGTAACAGAAACTAAGAAGTTATGTCGTTATTGGAGAGATAGAATTTTGATTGTCATTACTCGGAATTAATTATAATTTGTGTTTACTTAGTTTGAAGAGTTTGTTATGTGCTTAATTTCAAATTGTTTTTCTTAGAGCAAATTACATGGAAGGCTTAAAGGCAGACGAATTGTCAGAATTTAGGGATGGCAATGTTAAGGAGTTCAAAAACATCTTATCGTCTAACCTACAACATGATTCTAAGGCCGACATCGATGATGGGACGAATCAAATTGACCCTGCAGAGGAAGCGTTAGAACCTATAACAACTACTGACGAAGAAGATAAAGTAGAAGATACCGAGGAAGATGAAGAGTGGTTAGACATTTTGGGTAGTGGACAGTTGAAAAAGAAGGTTAGGGGTTAGGTTTCTCAAGCTTTTAAATTTAAGTAATTACAATTTAACTAACTTAATCACCTTAAAGTTTAATTTTTGTAGGCTAGGCCTATCTGTAATGTAAACATGGTAGGCCAAACCCTAAGGTAAATTGATTAAAACGGTATTAGTTTACAGTAGCGAACAATCGATACTATGGTACTATAAATATACAAATCTTAACTTTTTTCTTTATAAATATAGTATTTATACACTTCATTGATGACGAGAAAGTAATATTTAACCATCTTCAACACGTACAATATTAAAAACTTTCAAATCAAATGTTCCTTAGGCTTATAGGAATTTAGCCTACATTGCAAAGAGCCTACATGTTTTTCTCAGCGTTGCCGGATTTGTCTTGTTCTATTGTCTTGTACTCTTTTGTGTAGAATCGAACGGTTTACAGATAACGACGTTGTTTTACATTCTACCGTTAAATGTTAAATACAGGTAAACATACTGTGACTAAATACTATAACCTACATTAGAACCTTTTAGGTTTTTTATTATTCTTGCATTTCTGTTGTCATACACACCCAATTTAGTACAATAAACTGATATTGTTCGATTTGGCAACGTCGATAAAATTCCATATTAATTAAGCATTTATATTGTATTTTGTATTGTTTTTTATGGTACGTTGTTATTGTTTTTGTTATTAACGTTTTGTTACATTATTTTTTAATTTTCCTGTTTTGTGGGTACTTTTGGGATTAATATTGTTTACTTTATTTATTTATTTCGTTTTTGGTGTATGTGAAGTCATTTATTTTGTTATAAGTTAATTACGTGAAATATTGCAGGAATGTCGAAACTTAACCTGTATAATTTCAAGTTTTATTTCTTTCATAATTCCTATAAATTTTATTTCCCAGGAATATTTTTGTTGTTTTTACAATCAGTTAGGCCTAGATGTGTTCTTTCATATTATTTAAAATTCCCTTAGAAATCAATTGACCCGCTATAGGCTAGTAAATGTTTACCATTAAAACTTAATCTTTGAAGGTTAGGCATAGGCCCCATGCCAGTAATGAATTAAAACCAAAGTTGATAGCTGGATTTGAACCCCAAACCCTAGCCTTGCTAACTGAGAATTTTCTGCTCCCATATCTAGCTGAACATCTGTTAGTTAAAACATGCATTAGAAGTTTAATATTACCATACTTTCATTTAAAAATATATAGGGGCCTATATGTTACAGGAAAGTAGATTGTCAGGCAGGGTTGACTTTGCCTGTAGGAAGATTAAACTCTTACTAAAAGTATCAGTAAAAAGTTTATTGAAAATAAACAGATCAAGTTGATTGAAAATCAATCTAAGGAAGAGTTAATTATGCCTGCTGTGGTGGTATTTGTTTACTTTAACTTGTCAATCAAAACTACTATAAATACACAAACCTGAACTTTTTTCTTAATAAATATAATATTTATACACTTCAGTGATGCCGGGAAACCAATATTTAACCATCTTCAACACGTACAACATTAAAAACTTTCAAATCAAAAGTTCGTTATGGAAATTTACATTGTAAAGTGCCGACATGTTTTTCTCACCGTTCTCCCAGCGTTGCCGGATTGATCTGTTATGTTTTGCAGAGTATAGTAAAACTATGTTTTAAAAAGTATATTAGTTATTAGAATTAGTGTCTTGGATGTTAAGGTATTAACCATTAAGACGGACAAGGAAGTACGGTATAAACACGGAAATTGTAGCAAGGTCGCGGGAGAGTTCGTTAAACGCGGAACACGGAACTCGCTTTGCTTTGGTTTGTTTTAAGATGACAACAAGGAAGCTAGACGGGTTATAAAGTATAATCCGAATCTAGAATGGGGACCAGAGGATTGTGGTCGATGGGCCAGAGTCGAGTGGTCGGGTGACCAGTGAGGAGCTGCTAGTTAGCCCAGTCTGTTATTAGCGTGTGAGGCCGTAAAAGTTGCACCGGTTCGTCGTGCAAAGTGCGGCCAGGAAATCGAGACTTGGAATTCAGCTCGAGATTTGGACCATCGAGATACCTGTGAAGACATCAAACTGAGTGAGCAAACCAAAGTATTTCAGTCTATAGTTAGAGTCACGTTATATTCAGAGTTTTGGGGTTATTCAGAAAAAAGTAACACGCTTTAGTTGCCAATACCGTAATCCAGTCTGTCTTATAAAGGTCAATACCTAGTATAAGAGATGTATGTAGTATAAGTGTAGGCTAAGGTGTCAGATCGTATGTATTTGTATCATTGCATTGTATGAATAAATATAGAGAGATAAGTATTACCACTGAACAACTGGATTGTTATTATTGATCTGTCCCTTTGCTATTAGCACAGTAAAGTAGAGTTTGAACCCGGGACAATAAGGGTAGTTAATTTCTAACCCTATCAAGTAGTGCAAGGCCGTGGGTTTTGGTCTTTACCAAAAATGGTTTTCGGAGTTTTAGTAAAAAAAAACTTTTTGGAAGTTTAATTAAGTTTCTGTTTAGAAGAAAAGAGAGCGATTTGTTTAGGTGATTAAGTCAAAAATTTCTTTTTGTATAGATAGTAGGGGCCTACAGTAGTTTTTCTTTTTCTTTTTCATTTTACGTTTTACAGATTACGTTGATTGGTTGACAGATATTTTAACCTTGATTTTTTTGATATTTGTAGTACATTAATTTGTATGCCATTTGGACTGGTTACATTTTATTATGAGGATATTTTAGAAGAAAAATAGCATTTTTGTGAGATAACAACCATAAGACCAAACGATTATTACATTTAAACATAATTTGAAGAGCGTTTTTTTTTGGATTAATTGAAAATCAGACGAGTTACTTTTGTATTTTTGTTTTGCCTATGATATGATTTTGGATTTTAGTAGATATAAGTATTGTTGTTTTATTGAAATGTGTTAGTGCCAAATGCCTTTTGTTTCATGCTTGAGATAAGATCGATGCTGGTTAGATGAAAATAATTCAAAGTACCGTACTTATTTCAAGAGTAATTGATTTTTCATGGTAAAAATTTAGACAGTTTAAAGGGTTTTTGATTTTTTTTGTAGAACAAAATTTTGATTTGGGAAAGTGTTGGTAGATTTTGGGGGATTTTTTTTGGTTTTTGAATTGGCTGTAGAGTTGGGTCTAAAGTGTATTATTTTTTGCTTAGAGCTGCAATACAAATATAAATTGTGTACGTGATTAACTTACGGTATATTTGGCACTTCCATAATAAAGTGATTGATGTTTACTATATGTACGTGGTATAATATATATGTGTATATTTATAGATGTGTGTGATATTATTTCAATGAAATGTATGAAATATGTTAGATGAATATTATAAACCATAAGGATGATAAGGGAACTAGAAATCCTAACCCTATCAGATCTTGTTCTTTTTTGTGTAGAAACGAACAGTTTAGGCAACTCAACTAAGTAAACATACTGTGACTAAATAGTATAGGTTAGTACTTTCACTAACCGATGGGCCAGAGTGGGTTGGTCGATAGCGCCAGTCTGTTAATGTGTTGGGCCGGAAGTTAGGCCAGTTCGTTGTGGCCAGGAAATCGAGACAGGGATTTCCGATCAGCTCGAAGTTTGGACCATTGGAACGAGATCTCAAGTGAGGGAAGTACTTGTTGAAGACAACACACTGAGTGAGCAAAGCAAAGTATTTTGGTCTATTGTTAAAGTCACATTGTATTCAGAGTTTTGGGGTTATTCACATAAGCGTAACACACTTTAGTTGCCGGTACTGTAATCCAGTCTGTCTTATAAGGGTCAATAGGCCTACCTAGTAAAAGAAATGTATGTAGCATAAGTGTAGCTAATATGAGAAATTGTATATTATCTATAATTGCAAAGGCATACAAATAAATTAATGTTAAAATAAGTATTACCACTGAACCACGATGCATTGTTATTGAACTGTTCCTAGACAAATTAGAGTTTGAACCCAGAATAATAAGGGTAGTATTTCCAACCCTAATACTAGAGACTAAGTTATTACAGTACTTCAGGCTATTTTATAAAAAATTATTTTAGGAGTTTTATTTTGTTAAAGAAACAACTTAATTGATGTTTCTGATTTATATGTAACTGGAAACAATTTGTGACTAGAGACTGTAAGTTAATACGTCAGGCTAATTTTTTTATTATGATTTTAGGAGTTTTATTGTGTTATAGAAAAAATGTTCAATTTGACAACATTGCAAAATTATGTCCCTTCTTCCTCATCATTTTAAAGTCATAGTTTTGATAGATTACTAATCAACATTTTGTAAGATTTATAAACATTTTCACTTATTTCGTATATTTTTTTTCATTTTAATTCGGTATATTTATTATTTACGATTTTGGTGTCAGTGAAGTGTTAAGTGCAAACACACCGAACATGGCTAATCTTAACCTGTATTTTTTGTGAGTTTTCTTTTTGTCTTTCTGAAAATTTGTTGTGTTATAGTTAGTTTAACGTCTAGTTCGGAATATATAATACAATTTTCGAGTCACTCTCTCCTGCACTTTTACCGAAAGAAGTGCTTTGCAACTCAAAGTGTCACAAATCTTTACCTTGCTGTAATAAATGATAAACATTTTTTTATCTCTGCATTATAAAGGTTTGCTTTTTTATTTGTTTTTATTAGGTAGTAGGCAGTATCCTTGAAAAAAGTAAACTTTTACTAACTCAAGGCAGTAAGATTATACTTTCCATAGGTATAGGCAACTCTGCTGACTAGTAAATGTTAATACAACTTAATCACTTTTTGATTTTAATCAACTTTAATTGAAAAGACCAGTAAGAGCCGACTTTACATAGGCATAGACAACTCTTACTGGAGAATCTACTTTTCCTGTAACATATATATAAAATTTTATTTCTTTTGCTTCCAATTGCATTTTTTCAAAATAACGTATAAAATGAAGGTTCAATATCCCACTTCTTGCTGAAATCATATCAGATGATAACCTTTTCATTTTCAATAACTAATGCATTTTAATATAATTTTAGGTTATTTCAAAAGGTGAAAATGATTCTAGACCTCAAAGATTAGACGAATGTGTCATTAAATATGAAGGTCGACTTGAAGATGGTACAATCGTGGAGAAAGATGAAAGTAAAACTATCAATTTGGGAGATGCTGAGGTTAGTAAAATTTATTTAATGATTTGATAGCCTAGTTAAAATCCTGTTACCAATATAGACATATGTGTGTTTAAATACTTCTTCTATCTGCTTAAAAAAAAAAAAACTATATTCAGCAATTAGATTTAGGTCTTGTTGAAATTCAATTATCTATTGTACTAGGTAACTTACTTGTGCAGATGAGTGTGACCATCAATTCCAACAGATTAGAACAAAACTTCTGTTTATCCTGTAAAAGTTATTAAATGATATTATTTAAATCACCATACTGAGATTACTAAATCACATTATACCGTATTATACAAAGCTAGGCTACAAACATAAATAGGTATTATTATTGATGTTTTTCACATTTCTTAATTTAAACTAGGCCTATGTACCGAAATTTGATGTGATGATTCATTTGTTTGTTTCCATGTTCATTGCATAGGGGTGGGGTCATACGGCTTTTTAAATAGGCCTACATACTGAACATGAAGTAAGAATATGGGCTATATTAATCCGGATAATATCTCAAAGTTCGATTCGGGAAATGTTTAGTGAAAAATAGTATGTTCTGGAGAAATTTGGTGTGCTAAAACATTTTCTGCACCCATGTGTTCATTAATGTTTTGACTGGCCTGTATTGTTTGAAGTGCAATGTAACTGTATATTACGTAATGTATGCCTATTTTTGTAATAGCCTATTCATTCTTTTCTGGTTTTAAAATTAGTTTCCAGCGATGCATTGATCATGTTCGTATAATTTTGTTTGTTTTGATAGTGGTTTCTCTGATACTACTGGTGTTTAGTTTTCTTGTCATCTCTGTTCTAGTATTGTAGTTCTGAGTTAATCTTTATATTTTTAGGTCAACATAGGCCTAGTTCTCTAGGTTTATGTTTTCTTTTTGGTTTGCATGTGTGTTAGCTTTAATATTTTGACTTCATAACGATAGTTGATTTATACTCTAACCGTCGTGTATTATTTCCTATACACAAATGATGCTTAAAAAAAGCCTATATTTTAGGTGATACAAGGTCTTGATTTCACATTGCCGCTTATGGATCTTGGTGAGACTGCAGAAGTAATTGTTGGTCCTCGCTTTGGTTATGGAACTTTGGGTTTACCGCCAAAGATACCAGCTGATGCCACATTACATTATAATGTAACTCTTATCAGCGCTAAACCTGAACCAGAATTCACTTCTCTCACTGTTCAACAGAGAAAAGAAGTTGGGTAAGTATTAGTTGTGCAATAATGTCAGTTTTAGTTAAACTAAAATGTGCAGCTGTGGGTAATTAAACACACAACTCATTAGTAAAATCTATTGTGTTTAGTAACCATGGATGCTATCACAAGAGTAGCTGTAGTTTTTTTTATCACGAATGTGTAGAGGGAGCTTTATCCTTTTCTGGGAAAAGTTGAACACATAATATCCTGAGATGTTACGGTTCTTAGCCTATATAATTTTTATTAGCGAATTTCGATAGGAAAGATGAGCTATTGCAATGACTTTTATGGCGAGACCTAGGGTCATGAGTATTCGATGAGTAACGATCATAGTCCTCTGAACATGTTTTGGGGTGTCATTAAAACTGTTATATATATGTGTGTTCACATTTTATGTCCGATTTGGTTTAAACATTTTTTAAGTGCAATGGTTTTCTAAGTCGCTCGGACGAGTTCATTATTAGCCAAAAACCCAATAACCGGATGCACGTTTTTTGACGGAAAGTATTTTGTTTTTTTTCGATTTTTCATACTAGAATGAATCTTTTTTGGGGTTTTGTCTAACAACATAAATAGGCCTATACACGACTTTATAGCCCTTCTGGTTCCCCCACAGTCGTAAAATGCCATAACAGTAACCGGTTCAAATCCGGTATCTTCTGGTATGAGGCTGACGGCTTCGCGAATTTATTGGCTAAGAGTGAAGCAAACAAGTCCACAAACCAATTCTGCAAGGTTGAGGTGCAAACTAGCAAAGCAAATTATTCCGCACAGCAGCGTGTGAGCCGAGGCTGGAGGCTGAGGTGCAAACAAATTCTATTAAGATATTTCATACTTGCAGAGTGCATTCAGCGCCTTCTTGTGTAGAATAATTTCCCAAATAGTTGGTTGAAACGATACATATAAACTTAGTTTTAGAAATTCGCTTAACTCACGTCAGCGGTTCAGCTGCATGATCGAATTATTAAATCATGTACTTATAATATTTATTTATTTATTTTACTTTCAGCCTCTGGATTATTGTTCTAAATATTTTTATTGTATTTACCTTTTAGGCCTGTTTAAATAATCCTATTTGAATGTTATTAGCTACGGCCGTTTCAGCCTATTTGATGATGTCTCTGTGTAGATGAAACGGCCGAAGCTAATTACATTCAAATAGGATTATTTAAACAGACCTAAAATGTAAATGCAATAAATATAATTATAATTTTTTTCAGAAACCGTAAGAAAGAAAGAGGAAACTGGTGGTATTCTAGAGAAGAGTATACCTTAGCGATACAGTGTTATAGAAGAGCTTTAGATTATTTGGACGACATTGAAAGCTCTGCTGCATCAGAAGATATTCAGGTTAGCATTTCCAGTTGTGCGACATTATTGGTTAAACTAGGTTTCCTTTCATTTATCACCACAGTAGAACCTAGATTATCCGTGGTAATTGGGATTGGGCAGATCTCGGATAACTAAAAATGCAGATTAGGCCTGAGAAGACCGTTGAGGTGCGAGTTCCCGCATCATTTACGTCGTTATAGGCTGATTTGGAGCCATACTTACTTCAAAATCTAATTTTATTTGGCTTTAAATAATGTAGTTTTAAATGAACAAAGATTTGATAATGTACACAAAGAAATCGGATACTGGAAGCTACTGTAATAAAAACCACAAAAATGCCTTTGAATTTTTTCAGGTTCGCTTTTTTATCATTGATTGTCTGCCTCTTCTTTATTTGAATACCGTTGAGATACCCACTTTTCAATGTCCGATCTATTTCGTCTCCAGTCCGCGACAGTCACTTCCCCAACACCTAAATCACTTGCCACTTTTCTTATTGAATCACCTCCATCTAATTGTTTAATTGCTTCCCATTTTTGATTTAATGATAAAACAATATGCTTTTGCTTTACAGTCATGACACTCTCATTCACGAAGCTTAACCCACTAAAAACTAAATAACAATATATAGTAGCAAAGAAGAAACAACTTGTGGGAAAGGATGGTGAGTCCTAAATATGAGGAGAGTTTAAACAGGCCCTAGACTGCTTTGTCATTCACTATACCACCCTTCTGATTTAGGTCACCATACTATTGTGTTGGTTAAGGAGCGGAAATGTTTTCATGATGTATAGTTTTCTTTTCTTTTTTTTTCAATTTAACTTAACACAAAAGTTTTTATTATAAATTCACTTATTGAGAAATCCTCTCAAGCTATGACTTCTTTAACGAAATCAATTCAGTTAATTACATTTATTTTGAAAAATGTTTTTTTTTTTTAAATTTGCCTCATTTAAAATGGAAATTTGGATGTACTTGCTTTAAATTGTCGTTAGAATATTCACAGACAACGATATTGTCTTCCAACTCAATTTCTTTGTCTTGATGGTCTTCCTAGATTAGATGACCACGACAGATCAATGTCCAAGGAATTCTGCAGAAGCGCACTGTTGTATACTGTAATTGTTTATTTTTTTTATAATGTCCTCCAAACCATCATTTCTCCAACAGAATATTTAGACTTTACTATCTAAATGTACCATGAAATATTTAACAGACTGATATTGGGACACTACGTTAGTGAAGATCTAATGGTAATTTAATTACCCGTTAATAAAATTTAATGGAAGTTGTATGAGATGTATGATATTTTAGGTGAAATATGTATAACTTAATTTTGAAAGCATTATTAGCGAATTTCCATAGGAAAAATGAGCTATTGCAGTGGCTCTTATGGCAAGACCCAAGGTCGGGAGTAGCAAATGAGCACCGATCATGGTCCCCAGAACACGTTTTGGAGTGTCGTTCAAAATCATATATATATATTATGTAGATATGTGTTCGCACTCTAGCGGCCGAATTTTAAGTCTGATTTCGTTCAATTTTGGTACACAGGTTGGTTGTCTACATCGCTCGGACGAGTTCGTTAGCAAAAAAAAAATCCAACTATCAAAAGCACGTTTTTTGACAGGTAGTAACTATTTTTTGAGATTTTTCCTATGAGAATGAATTTGTTTTTGAGTTTTTTCTACAAATATAAATGTAGGATATTATTCTGCACATTTTATTTTATTACGTGACCTTATAGCTCGCTTGGTTCCCCCAAAATCGATCAAAACGTAAAATACCATAGATGTACTCGGTTCAAAGCTATGTGGTGGATTCTACCGGGGGCGTGCGAAGCATGCAATGCATTGTGCATTGAAAAGATACTCCCAATATGGGGGTTGGCGTGTGAAGCATGCAATGCTTTGTGTATTGAAGATACTCCCAATATGCGGAATGGCGTGCGAACAGCTATTCAGCGCCGTCGTTAATAGACCTATTTCCCTGATTGTTGGTTGAAACCCTAAAACATCTAGGCGTATAAACTTAATTTTGGAAATTTGCTCAACTCACGTCAGCGGTTCAACTGCGTGGTCGAATTATTGTAGATTTGACAGTTGTAACTTAGGGTTACAAAAAATAAAAATATCTATAAGTATAAAGTGTTAAAAGAAATGGGATTCGTTAAAAGTTTCAAAAATAAAAAAAAATTACTCAAAAATAAAAAAAATGCTATATGTGGATTATTCAGATTTATTAACACCTCTCCTTCACTTCTTTTATTTATTCACCTCAATACACCAGAAATCGTTGTTCATAAAATACCTTAAATCATCAAAAAACACCTCTTAGGCCTACTGCCTTACCTCCATAAACAAAAATCACCTCTTAGGCCTACTGCCTTACCTCCATAAACAAAAATCACCATACATCATGTATCTCCTTAACTCCAACGTAGAATTATATCTTAATATCACCTTAAGTGCCACCTTACAACTCAAAAATAATAATTAAAAAAAATAATGATCATAACCTATAATAATCCACATATAACTTCATCTATGCTCTATTAGCATCTGTCTATCCATAATTATTAATTACTGTGAAATATTTATTAAATTAGTTTAACTTTCTCAGGGGTGAGTACCTGGCTGTTAAAGTACAAAAGCTAACTGGATGTACGTGGCTGAATAAAGAAATTCAAGACATCGTGGCAAGACAACTATACGTTTACTCTGACATAATTAAAAAATGATTATTTACAACAAGATATATCAACATTACAAAAATAATTAAACAAACAAATCAATTAATTATATACAATTTATACAATGTGTTCTCAACCCTAGTCTAAGCTATGACGCAATAGGAAAAAAGTTGAAGTTAAGTTATTTCTCAAAAATTGTAAAATTTCAAAATTGCAGACTTCTAAACTTAAAAAATAATGGCCATATTTACTCACGATACCAGTTGTTTCTGTACTTTTACCTAGGATTTCACTGAATTTACTCGATATAGTTAACACATTTTCATTTCGTCAACGCATTCGTCCGATCACATGGCGACCTTTTATAACTTCACTTTTCAAGAAAAATATACGATGGATTTCACTTTCCAAGCCTGCACCAACTCCGAAGCACCTCTACTTCATTTTTGAACAACATTCGTTGCCATCTCAAAGAAAATACCACATTTTCCAACGAATTTCCCACCACCTGCAACTAGTTATGCATACAGTCCACTACGCCATATTTGAGGTCTAGAACGTTCTACTACGTTCTGTGTACTTTGTCACGTACGCATAGCGCACCAAGCCTTCTGTATTGGAATTGTTTCAACACTCATCATAGATGGAGTTTTTATTAGTCCTGTATCTCGATACATATGCTGATATTGTGACGTGCCTTGTTATATACGCTGACTTCTTATACATGTGTTTGTTTCTTAACTGTTTTTAATTGTTAAACTGTTTATTATTCAATTATTTAACTGTTTCTTTTCACCGTTCGCCTCAACCGCACTACTCGTTAAAAACAATTTCTTATATAGTTCACACACGTTACACACGGTTATTCATTAATATATTTTTTAAGTCTGCTTTTATTTTACCTATTTATAGTCTGCTTATTATTTATTCTTTATTTATTAAAAATGATTCTACTGTAACTATTTTGCGTCATATAGGAATTTATATATATGCAAGAATTATAGATGTTTATTATTATATATATTGCGTCATTTTATTTATTTAGACCAAACCTCTATGCTTTAGACATTATGGGAAATTACAAATCTATTTTCATCGTATAACATCTCTGTTACATGGCTGTCAGTGTTACACAGTGTTTTATAATAACTACTAAGTATGGAACACACTCCCGCCTAACCAAATTCATTGTTCACTTTAATTAAAATAATAATGTCATCTCTTGAGTACTGCATTGTCCGTCCACCTACTAAGAACTAGGGAGCTCAGCTGTAAACCTTGCTCGAGTTCATGCACAAGGAGAAATAAAGTTTTACTCGTGGATTTAATTGAAATTAATTGTTATTACAGAAGAACCCCGCTAACGGGACCGAGAGTATGGTCGGATCACAAAAAAGGTCGGATTATCAGAAAAACACATTTATTTACATTAAAACGTAATAAAACAAAGTTTAATCGAAAATACAAAACAAGAATGATGCAAAAGACAAACACTGTACACTAATTCATGAAACACTAAAAATGTTATGTTCTTGTTGTTTTTCATGTCGAAAAAAGTCTGTAATGTTCTTTTATTTAGTAGACGACAAAGTAGCCTTTACGCTTGCATTCTTTCCCACGCGATCTTAAGCGTGATTACGAAGATTTTAGTGCGGGAATGCTCGTATCGACTTTAGACGTCTAGAAAACTCTATACCTTTACACATACAGTAAACTCTTTCCCGCTTGTGGCACTTTCCGACAAGAAAACACCCAAATGTAAAGGCCGCTATTCTCGAGTTAGACGTGTCAACGGTCTACTAACTCTTATCGTCAATGATGAGTCAGCGAGTCACATGGTTATATGTGCATTGATTTTATTTAAACTGCTTTTAATTCTAAAGATTGAGAACAACGCGGCCGTAGTGGTAAGAGGGGGCTCGCCATGAGCTATTCTAATTAGGAAGAGGCAGTTGTCATGGCAACCTGTGCACCCGTTATTGCCAGATTTCTGTTAAATTGCAAACAGGTGAACTGCGATCTGTTTTTGCAATGAGTGGACCAATTGCTCGATGAGAATTACCGAACACATAAACAATCACCGATATGGTCAGACTAAGCGAGGAGTCGGTTTACCCGAGGTCGGACTAGCGGGGTTCTAATGTACATTGTTTTATGATTATTCTATAAATAGGTTACAAGAAATTTGTCTTGCTTGATCTAAAACAGAGCCCCTTTGTGTTTCCTTCCTTAAAAATACTAATAAAAGGTTAATATTTTTCCATTTTTACTTCCAAAGTTTATATTATTGCTAGGTTTTGAGCATTCGTTTTGATCAAAGTTGTAAATATAACCTCTAAGTATAATCTAGGCTAGGTTTTGCGTTGAGTCCAATCAACTGTTATAAAGGAGCATGTTATTCCTATTATCTGTAGATCCCTTATTACTTAAATTATTTCTATTTGTAATAAATTACCTGCTTTCACGCTTCCTCATCAAGGGTTAATTTAATGAAATTGCAAGTGAAAAAACATGGACTCATCCCGGTCTTGGTCCATGTTTTTTCACTTGTAATTTCATTAAAATAAACTTAAAGTGGTTCAGATAATTTTGTTTCAGCTGATGGACGAAATCAGCTGTTAGATATTTCTTTGTTTGTTATTAAAGTCCACAGCTTTAAATTACAGCTGATTTGATTGATCCACTGCATTCTTATTGATTTTTAATAAACCGTAGAATAAATAAAAACAAACATACATTTGGTCACCATTTTGCGTTGAGGAACAACTTGCCAAATTTCATTTTTCGTGGCATTATAGTTTTAAAAATCTTCATTGCAATGTGGATAAACTGTTTTAATATACAAATTTGTTTGTAATTTCAGTTAAATGATAAAGAGGTACACGATCTTTTAGAAGAAAGGCTGAAAGTGTATAACAACTTGGCTGCGTCTCAGATGAAAATCAAAGCTTTCGATACCGCCTTGCAGTCTGTGTCGAAGGTGTTACGTTGCCAACCTAACAATGTCAAAGCACTGTTTAGAAAAGGAAAGGTAAGAATAATATATTTACTTAACAATGGCTGGTATAATAGTTGAGTGAGATAGTTTGCAGGGACTACCTCACTTAATTTGGGTAGAAAATATATTGTAGTTATATGAATAACTAAAGTGAATAAATTACTCATTTTGTAATGAACTAATCACTCCTTAAATTGTTAAGTTGTAACAACTATGTTTTTTTCAAAATCGAGAATACGCTGAAATACATTGGAAATACAAATGAAACTTTAGCTGTTTGATTTAAAACATACAGAATTTAATTACAACAAGCATGCAATAAGAAGCAGACGAATAATCTGTGAGTGAAATCTTCCTGCGTAAAATCTGAATCTGAACATTTTTATGTGTGTAGATATTATCTGCGAAAGGGGAAACGGAAGAAGGGATTAGTGTTTTAAAATTAGCGCTTGAATTGGAGCCGGACTCGCAACCCGTCAAGACCGAACTGAGTCGATTGTTATCCCGTAAACGTCAAGACACGGAATTGCAAAGAGATTTGTACAGGAAAATGCTCGGGACCATAAAAACTGAAGCTAGTAAAGAAGCGGATACGAGGAGTAACTCGGTAAGTATTTTCTGTTTCACAATAAATACAGCGTTAGTTTAAAAGTGTTTAGACCAATGTACTGCATAGAAAATAGTGGAACATTTAACTGATATAGAAGAAAAGATTGCTATCAGGGTATATGAATTAAATGTTTTCGTTTTACACTTTTTTATCTAAATTCAATGCCATGCAAGTTCCTGTATACAGAACGCTGTACTAAAAATTTTTTTTAAACTTTATTTTATTATCAGCTGCGAGACAATTTTGTTCATACAAAAAACCTTGTTTCAAGTAGCTTAACATTTGATTTTTAAATGCCTTTTCCTCTGTCATTGCTTTAAGTTTATCATATAAACTGAAAGTAATAACAGAGGAAAAGGCATTTAAACATGAAATGGTACAGGATGGCCCCAGAAACTGCTGGTGACTTTGAAGTTTGAAAAAGACTATGTTTTAGAATGGTTAAATTGTGTGTTTCTCTTGTATTGTATCTATTACCTGGCTATGGTGTACTTCTATGTGAAATTTCGAACACTCGGTAACACTTAAAATGTAAATTGATAGAAAAGTTAAAATATCAATCTTTTTGAAAAGAGGGCGGCTATCTGTATAGCTCTTACCAAAGTTAGCCCGAAGTACAGACTATTGAATACCTTTCACATTAATCTCTTTGAAGCATTTTTCGTTATTTCGAACGAATTTTATTTTTTTCTCAATCTTTTTTGCGATGCGGTACTAATGGACAGACTGCGGGTTGACATAACGGACAGTTTGAACAACCTATCTCTTCCATTCCGTTTTTAGAAGAAAACAGAATCGTAACGCAAAGGATGAAAAAAAAACGGATGGTGTAAACCTACATTGAGGTAAAGTCAAGATCATTTGCCACGTTTGCGTGTGATAGAGTTCAGTTTGAGCGTTCACCTCCTCCTCGCTTTCCTCCGTGCCGATCAACGCTGTATAGAACCGACTCTAGCAGATGTCCCAGCACTTAATTTACGCCTTAACAAGTCAATACGTTGATATTATTCATGAAATCCGCCTATTCCGAATTGCCGCTAAATCGAACAGTGTTCTGTCCCAATTAGTTCGGAATAGCGGGGCTCTACTGTACGCCTTTCGGGGCATTTGAACTTGAAAAAAGTATTTTCCTTAGCATTTTAGGCATGAAATAGTAAGATTTCAGTTAAAAAGTGTTTAAAATCATTTTTTGGCTGTTATATGTACCACACATGTAGATTGTTACATCCTGTATTCTGTGTTTAGACAGATGAATTATACGCTTACATAATATTGAACTTTTTCAGCATTTACGATGGGGCTTGGTGGCAGGAAGCATAGCAGCAGCCGTGGCCGGAGCCGTCGTTTGTAAATACAAATTCTTTTGATTTTGTTATTCAACTGATGTTGGTATTAATTCTTGTACATCTTTTTTTACCTTCATATTTTAAAATAGAACAAATTTGTATATTTAGGCTCAAGAGGTTCTAATGAATTATAAATATGGTTGTTGTAAAATTTCTCTAATTTATTTTGTTGCTAATTTACTGTAACTATATTTCAATTCTTTTCCATCCGTATGGAATTAATTGTATGTCAATCGAAACTTAGGAAATGTTCTTATAATTTATTTTCTGCTTATATATGACGATATTGTTTTTGAAGCATTTTGAATGAGTAGATTATTATATTAAATTGTTATTGCAGTAAGTGAAGTAATTTTCTTTTCTGTATGTGTTGGTACAAGCTTTCTTACCTCGGTTTACTTATGTGGACCACGATTCGAGACGTAATATTCCATTTATATTAAGTAGGACCTATTTTTGGGTACAGAGGTTTATTTAAAAGAAATATTATTATCTGGGAGGTGTCCTTATGAAAAGGATAAGTGTTCACAATATTCACATTTCTTCGAATCAAAATATTGTTCAAGTATTCTGAAGTATAGAAATTGAGAATATGCTTATAAGCAAATACTAGATTAAGGAAAAACATGAGATTGCCAGCATCTACTTTAAGATTAAAGTTATGCTATGATAAAAACTTTGTCATCTACTAGCCCATGTTTACAGTTTTTAAAGATTTTCTTGCTTTGGCTGTTGTCTGTTTTTGCTTTTGTAGGTTATACCACTACAGTAATCCCTCGACATTCGCGGACTTGATATTCGCAGTTTTGATTATTCGCGGTCGCTAAAAAAAGAAAAAAAATATTGTATAAATAGCAATAAAGTACATGCAAAATTCGTAAATTATTATAGTGTAGCACTGTAATTATTATTGTACGAATTTAATAACATTGTATAAATAACACGTCGGCGAAACACTCGCAAATACAATAAAACATACAAGATGGGATTTCCCTACAATACACCTCTGTGTGAATGAATACAAGTGGACGTGTGCAAATGAAGGTCAATGGCATCCTGTGATTTAGTTGGAGACATCAATTTAGTGTACAGCAAGTCAAATTAATTTTAAAGAATTAATTAAAATTACAGTAAAATATTTTGAAAGAAATTAAGTTTTTACTACGTGTTATCACTCGTAACCAATATTTTCACTACTGACAGCGAACGATAGTTTGATGCATTGACACGACTAAGTTCTAAAAATAGACAAACCCAGACAATGAACGAGCAATTAGGGATGGGTAAATTGACGTTGAGGGGAGAGTGAGATGACAAACAACGCTCTAATAACTTATAAAATTAATTATCAACTGTAGTCTAAACACTCCAAACAACTAAGCTCAAATACTAAACCTTTTAAGGACTTTTTTTACCACGTAAAAGCAAAATCGCGTAAAGCCGGACAGCGTATCCAACGACTGCCTATATCTTATAAATAAATAAATTATAGGTATTAGTACATAAAGTTTTAAAATTTCCTATATGTCACGAACATAACCCCTCTTTTCCTATAAAGATTTGGTTTTCGCTATTCACAGCAATTCGTCGGAACCTATCCCCCACTAATAGTGAGGGATTACTGTATTTTAAATCAAGCTTCAGTTAATTGGAGTAGTATGATTTTGGGACCTATAGTAAAAATGATTACACTGTTATTAGCAATATTTATTAATACATCTAGTGCTAATTTTTAGACTCCAAATGTATTCATCTTGAATAAATCTCGTCTACATAGCCTTCAACTTTTATGATTTTAAAGGTTAATGTAGGTAGTGACAACTATATACTATTCATAATGTTCTCTGTTTCAAGTTTTCATTTATTATTGACGGATGTTCAATTTTATTATTAATTACTCGAACATTTGAGATTATTTGCGTGTTAAAATCACTACACAACGTTTCAGGAGTATAGATCAACTTATTATCTTTTTTTTAATAATAATTTTTATTTTTACACACTTCCCCAGCATGGGCTAATTTAACTAACAAGTGAAAAAACATAGACCAAGACCTGGATTCCAACCCAGGACCTTTACCTACTAACTGAGCCACTTTGGTCACACCAGATATTGGTCGATGTTATCTCACTTGTACAGTTTTACTGCATTTTTATAACCAATTGACTGAATACTTCGTATAAAATGACTTTGAAAACAATCTTAATTCTATTTGCAGCTAACGGAGGTATTATTATTTTAGACTAATTATTACTTAGTCTATTAAATCAGTGACAGCTCAGGCTTCAATTACATTTAATTAACCTTCAACTGTATGAAATGTTTATGGCAACCATTTTATTATTTTCTAGGGAGTGGTTTAGGTACAAAGTCTAATAATGTTTTTAGGTTAAAATTTATCATTCATTATTCAGGATTCATCCAGTTGAACTACTCTGTTTTGTTTTTATACGGTTAGTGAATATATTTTTTATGTTATCAATATTTTTATTTAACAATGCAAATGTTTCAAAATGTGTCTGCTTTTTATTAACCCTTTTAACCTATGAATTCCAAAATTTGCTAGTTTACATTACAGTGATTAGATAGACAGTGGGGCTATAAGGAAGCGGCCATCATGTTTAACCTAAACATAATTTCATCTGCTCAGAAGTATAATGTAATTTCTATTCAAAATTGCCTCGTAAACATAATATTTTGAAGAGAAATTACATTATACTTTTGAGCAGATGAAATTACTTTTAGGTTAAACATGGCGGCCGCTTGCATATGGCCCCACTGTCTATATCTAGACACTGTAGTTTACATCTTTCAATACCAGCTGGGTAAAGTGATACTTGTCCTCTTCTTATAACAAGTGCTTTGCAAATATTAATCCTATGGGCAAAAGATTGGCGAGGCAAAAATAACTTTAAACATGAGAACACAAATTAGACCTAGTCGATACAGATAAATTGTTAATCAATGTTTTTTTACTTGTGTCATAAAAATTTGTTATTGTAAATTTCCAAAAACATTTCCTGAATGTTTTTTTACGGGTGCTCAAGCTGCCGCTTGTTATGCTTGGGTCTTTGACCATCCCTGGTAGACACAATCTCTATATATAAGCAGTTTTGTCCTGACTGACTGATAGCATGTAGAGCAAAAACTACTTGAGATAGAAATACAAAAATTTAAAGGTATATTTTTATGGGGTCATAGACTCACACTAAGGAAGGATTTTTATTGTAATGCGTACAAATGCTAAAATACAGGGGTTTACGCCCACCCCTGTAACAGATAAAAAGTCTGATTTGGATCAAAAGCTCAGCAACACATGTTTGTTGAATGCGTTTACATTCGTTACCATAGCAACCGACTAGCAAATTTGTTTGTTTATTATTCTTCAGATCCATCAACTTTTTAGTTTAGGTTAACAAAACAATAGCAAACAAACAAAAATCAACGAAAAAGGATGTATAATTCAATCATTTGTTGTTTCATATTATAAATAAAACTACTGACTTGGACTGAAAGCTTAAACAATTTTAGGTTAGGCCTAATTTAGTCTACTTGGTAAGGTAGCAACCTACTTGGCAAATTTAGAATGGGTTAATTTTTGTATAACAATGGTGTATTCAGGTTAGGTTCATATCACTTTATATTTGAGTGCGAGATCCTGGAGCGTAGAAGAAAAGGGCTCTTTGGAATCCAGCAACCAAGAAAATCCTGGACCCCACAAGGGATACAGGCTTCTAACGTGCTAGGCATGAGACACAATAAATCAAAGGTTGACGTGTAAATCCAAGGAGGAGTCCACCCCAGAAAAATCTAATCTACATCGCTTTATTATATAAAAAAACCCTTCCCTACTGTGTATGCGTCACAATCTCTGATCCAAGTGTCTCTGTTCTAATCAATCGTCATTTCAGTGAAAATTTCAAATTATACAATACTGTAATCTGTTTCCATTTCTTTAGAAGACCCACTGATATAATTATACCCTGACATAATGAACAGCAAGCAGCAATTGTATAAACATTTCAATATCTGTGTTACCTCATTGAGCCGCATCAATCTTGAGAATGCTGGCCGTATGCTATTTATTGTATTAGTAAGGCGCTGGAGCACGAATAGAATGTGGCTTGTAAACGCTTACATTTTTACTTTCTCACTATACTATAGTATAGAGAAAGTATAGTGATCGCAAAAAAAATCGATGTTGAGATTTATGTGGAAATATCCGTTTTGGGACCCCCTGAATCCAAAAAAGTGGTTTTTACAAAATGTCTGTCTGTATGTCTGTATGTATGTCTGTATGTGGGTCACAGTCACCAAATAAGACAATATTGAATACCATAAAAATATAAATTTAAACACAATTATAATGTGTTTGCGGTATTGAAATAATTGTATAATATCTTGAAGATTGTGAATATATATACAGCAGAGCTAATTTTCATGTTTTAAGATTTTTTCGAATTTTTTTTGTAACGGGAGTACCGAAAAATTACAATTCGGTCACGATCATGAACACGGCTAAAAATTGTACTAAAAATAATATTAAAAGGACAAAAACAGTACTTATAGTAGTTTTACTCATTTAATGTTTATTAAAGTTGATGTCTATTTGTTTTTATTGTTTATAACTGATATTTGCAAAAATAAAGGTAATTTTTACAATCCGGTCACCATTCACGTAGTTCATAATTACAATATATCTTGTATGAGCTTGTAGAATATGTTATTAAGGTAAGTAGCGTCAACATTGCCTACTAACAAGTGGCCTTACATAATAACACCGAATTTAATTAAACCAAAATGGTGTTATTTTTGTTTTGGTTGCCGTGACCGAATTGTAGCGGGCGTGATCGGATTGTCGTGATCGTGACCGGATTGTTTACGCCATGCAGAGAACGGGATTTTAAAGGGATCTAATAAGTGAACAAGATTGAAAACTGTTGATGAATAGTTTTAATAAACACAATTAAATTGTACAAATAAAGAAATGAAATAAAATCATGAATGAAATCTTCAATGAAAGATAACATCGTCACAAACTACCATCACCCTACTGCAACCAATGAGTGGACAAATATTAAACATTACCATACCTTTTGTCAACAAAACAATTCTTCGTACACAGTACAATTGATTTTTTAATTAACATAAAAATAAAAAACGTGAAAAATTAAACAGGATGCAACAAAGTTAGTCTTTGGAATGTCAATCATACTTTTTTAAATCTTCGTCCACATTACCTAGAAATAACAGATAGCCTATAATAAAGTAATAAAAAATAACAAAACTAACTAAATATATTTAAAGGAACACATTTCAGTCTTTGGAATATAATATAAAAACAATCTAAATGGCACAATATCCGAAATAGTAGAGCCTACAACAATTATATATACATTTGCTTAATATTTTAAATATATACAGTAGACTCCCGATTATCCGCGAGCGGATGATCCGCGGTGCGGATTATCCGCAAATGTCACGGAAAATACATTAAATCTGTACTGTATTCAGGGTGTCCACAAAAACAAACTTTCAAAATTCCCGTATATTTCCCGTCGATAAATCCGAGCCCGGACGTGAAATAGCGTTAAGGGAAGGTCGGTATAATCCGAGTGTGGACGTGAAAAAGCGTTAAGGGAAGCTTAGTATAATCCGAGCGCGGACGTGAAATAGAATTAAGGGAAGCACGGTATAATCCGAGCGCGGACGTGAAATAGCGTTAAGGGAAGCTCGGTACTTTGTGTTATTTAAAAAATTTTAATGTTAATTGTAACTTTTACTGTATATAAATCGAGTTTTTTAAGTTGGAATTTCAGTTTAATTTTTTTGTTTCCTATTTTCTGCTCTTTTGCGGATTATCCGCGAATTTCACTATCCGCGTTGGCCGTGCCACTTAATTTCGCTGATAATCGGGAGTCCACTGTACTTAAATCCAAAGAAACACTTCAAAACAGGAATTCGGTGTTAAATTCTATATTGGCAACTTCACAATACTTCTCAACAATACTTTTGAAAATCTTCGTTCACAATACCGTGTTAGTGAAATAATTGACACTAACAATACATACACAACATAACAATAATACACTAACAAAACTGACTAATTAAATTAAAGGAACACGTTAGACACAATCTTTGGAATATAAAAACAATCTAAATTCACAGTCTCAGAAATTGTTCAAAAATTATATACATTGGCTTAATATTAAAGAATACTCTTAACACTAAATCAAAAGAAAAAATTTCAGTTATACAAAGTACTTGCTTAAAACAATTTAATGGGTGTTTTAAATTTATAAAAAATTCGGTTGCCCTTTAAAGTAATTACTGGATTTGGAAGTACTGACACCACCTGGTTCATATTTACAATTGAGGTGTCCCGTTCATTTGGGTAAAACAATGCATTGTCTTTTGAACAATTGTTCATGAACATTGCTTCAAATTCATTGTTCAAAACCTCACTTTGACACACCGCAAAAAATTGGTGCCGCTTTGATTTTTTAGAACTGTTTTCAAATTTCACAAGCACAAATACTCCAACATCTACATTTTGAGGAGTTTGCTTCTTGCAGCGTTTTTCTGGTGGTTCTTCATCAATTATATCTGCATGTGAAGATGATGTTTGAGGATCCTCTTCAAGCACACTGCAGGACGGTCCAGGAAGCACCAACTCTTCATCATCAGAAGATGAAAAAATGTCATCAACATGTAGGCGTTTGCTAGTCTGTTTTTGGTATGGATTGGTAACAATGACGTCCAGGTCTTCCTCATCATCAGAGAATATGTCACAGGCATGGGTGTAGTGGTCACAATATTGTGAGGGAGGACACTCAAAACAAGAGAGTCTCCGGGCATTCATTATACCACAGGAATATGTTACTTGATGCACCTTCATAATTCCTGTGATTGCTGGTATTTTAGTGAGAGCTAGCTCCCTCTTGTATTTCAATACGAGTGCCGGTTTCACTTCAAGTAAAAGTATTGTGCTGTCTTTCATTGCAGAAACAAAATCTGAAGCACTTGTGATGTCTAAACCATGGGAAACTTTTCGGTCTGCTCCCCTCTTCAGGGCCCCCCCAACACCATCCATGGGACCCTTGCCATGTCCAGCCTCAGTGAAATTCCAGGTCATAAATTTTGCCTTTAGGAAAAAACGTGGAACAATTATTTTAAAAAGATACATATTGAATTTGTTTCTATATTGGCTTGAAGGACTGTCCGAAAAAAAGTGTATAGTGGTGGTTTCTGGAAATCGTTTAGCTGACCACTTCAAAATGGGTTCCAAATGAGCCCATACAGCATATGCCTGATGGTCAAGATTGTCTGATGCTGTGCAAAAGCATTCTGTTTGAACTTTTCCATCCTACAAAGCATAGAGCACACCTGTATTGAGGGTTATTTGCCGTTTAGATGCGCCAAAGTGTATTGACTGCACCTCTTCTGAGTATTTGGCTACATAATTTTCAGAAAAATCTACTCTGAATAAAATTTCGCCTTTTTTTAAACCATCAACTTTTTTCTTCAGCTCAGACGACTGGTGAATTGCATTAAACAAATGTTTTTTGAAATTCACCATTTCTTCTTTGAAACATTGAATTACTTCACTTACTTCTTTGACCACTCTCACCTTCACAGTTTTTTTAATCATCTTCTTGACATTTTTTATCGTTCTTTCTTCTGCGACATTTCTCCATTGAAAATATTTCATTTTGAAATTTTCCGCTGAAGGAAAACTGTATTTCCTTTTTATCGCAAATCTCGCAGATGCTCATCATGCATGCTTCTGTTTTTATTGAGCAGACAACAGCAGCAACAACTTCGTTGAGGTTCCGTTCTTGAATTATTCCCATTTTCTTCAGGGCTGAAACCAAGAACTCCATGTTGCTGTGCTTTACACACGCACACGTGTCCCTGTCACTCTTTTTAGGGTGTGTTACCCAAAAAGGTTTGGACCGAGAAAATGATGATAGTGAAATCTTTGCCTTACTTTCTTTCAAAAATCTTTTGTGAAGATTTTCAAGGGTATCAAGTAGGATACGTCGTTGTTTTTTAATGATGCCCTTTTTTACGTAATCCTTTTTACCGGGACACATACGGCTTACAGTATCATCTTCATAAAAGTTCCGCAAAGTAGAAGACAATTGGTGGCGAATTAAAAGTTTAGGTTTAACTGTGTAGTCGAGTTTGTTGGTGTTCTCTTTCAGGACTTTGTTGCATCGGTACGGGATAACTTTGGTTAAATACTTTTGTACGCGGTATTTTTTTAATATTTTGTTGCCCATCACCTTTCGCAAAACCTGTTTGTCTTTTTTTTTCGGACCTGCTTCTTTTGCCTGCACTTCAAGCTGCTTTTGAAGTGCAAACCCTAAAAGAAGCTGTCGTTTAACTTTCGGTGAAACGTTTGCCACATTTGACCCAACAAGATCTGCAACTTGTTTTCTCGGCGAGGGTGAGGAATTCAGTTTTAATTTATTCTTTTCCCTTGTTAAACGTTTTTTATACTTTTCAAGCTTCCTTTCTAGGTTTTTAATTACGTCGCTTTGTTTTTTGATTGTCCTGTAGGCTTTGGCCTTATCCCTCCTCTTGATCTTTTGGCCTCTTCTTTTTTGAACGGAAGACTCTACTGATAATGGTGAATTTGGTGGGGTTGCCATAACCTCATTTAGGGCCTTTTTCTTTTCCTGTCTTTTTTTGTTGTGTAATCGCCAATACTTTCTCATTTTCCTTTGTTCCCTAGGCGTTTTTTCTTTTATGCTTTTTATTTTGTTCTCCTGCTTCAGCCTATTATATCTATCTCTGTCTGCTTTTCTTTTCTTCTCTAGCTCTTCATCCGTTAATTTAGCCCTTTTTCGTCTTTGCCTCTCTTTGGCAAGAGCTTTTTGACGTTCATACTTTTCTTGGCCAGATAAGTTTTTGGTCCGCGCCATTGATTCTGCAAAACAATAAAACGCCGCTGCAGTATCACGTTAATAAAGACCAGGAAAATAAAGAAATACATGAATTTGTGGCACTATAAAATCATGCACGTTAACATGCATTTCTGTAAAATAAATTGAATAGAATGTACTTTGAATTCTCATTTGGTACCGGTACGTAATTTGTACAATGTAAATCGTAAAGAACAATGCATTTACTTATTACTGTTTGATTTATGTGAAATTATTACCACCCATATTAAAATTACCATCCATATTAAAAAAAAGGCTGCAATAGATTCAAACAATTGCAAATATACCATGTCAAGTAAAAAGGAATTCTTGCCTACATATCAATAAAGAATTATTAAGATAAAAAAATTTGACATGATGTCCGCCAAAATTACATTAGCAGTTACTTTAATTAGTCAAAACAATAATAACTATGTTAATAAATGAAAAATATATAATGAATTACCAATTATTAACAAATGAATCACGTAATATATTACTTGTTAATAATGAAATGTGAATATAAAATAAACAACAATATGCTAGAGAACGCTCAAAGTTGTCTAAATAATGTTTTTCCTTTACTTTTTTAAAATGACTTTAAAGCATTGTAAGTATAATGTGTTAACCGTGCTTTCTATGTAAATTTAATGGTACAATATTTGTAGAAAACATGCATTTTCCATTTATAGGTGTAAGGAAGCATTTTTGTACAATCCGGTCACGAAATCGGTAAAAACCATTATGATAGAACGCTCTAAGTTGTCTAAATAATGTTTTTCCTTTACTTTTTAAAAATTGTAAGTATAACGTGTTAACCGTGCTTTATATGGAGATTTAATGGTCCAATATTTGAAGAAAATATGCATTTTTCATTTATAAGCGTTAGGAAGCATTTTTTAACAATTCGGTCACGAAATAAGGAAAATTTAAATTAGCAGTTACTTAATTTGTCAAAACAGTAATAACTATGTTAATAAATAAAAAATAAATAATTAATTACCAATAAATAATTATTAACAAATGAATCACGCAATATATTTACTTGGTAATAATAAAATGTGATTATAAAATGAACAACAATATGCTAGAGAACGCTCAAAGTTGTCTAAATAATGTTTTTACTTTACTTTTTTTAAATTACTTTAAAGAATAGTAAATAGAATATATTAATCATGCTTTCTATGTACATTTAATGGTGCAATATTTGTAGAAAACGTGCATTTTCCATTAATAAGCGTAAGGAAGCATTTTTGTACAATTCGGTCACGAAATACCTCTCCGGTCACGGTACCGAATTGTGCGTGACCGGATTGTATTTCCCCGCTTCTATAAGCAATAGTAGCTAAATCCCGTTTCGCGCGCATTTGCAGTTAGGAGGCCATTAAACTACTTCGATACATTTGTTTATTGAATGTATTCATTTTCTAGAAATAGACCATTTTCGTGAAGTAATCGTTGTGACCGGATTGTATTCTAATTAAGGTACTATGAGTTTCTTACCTTTTTTGTTGAAAATCCCAGCAATAGTTGATGTACTCCACAGCTGAAACCACTCACATCTAACACAATGGCTACTCTTGTATACAACCACTGTGAAGCCCGTACTGTTTCCCGCGCGGAGAACTTTTAGCGCGCGATTTAAAAGTTCATGTTGCACGCGAATCGGCCGCCGGGGACAAAGTTTGCCGCTAAAAAAAATCTGTTTTAAACGTTTTATTTATTTTTAAATGCTATTGCATTTGTAAATATGCGGTATGCATATTTTATTTATCCATTGTAATTTTATTTTCTGTTTCTTTATTCGTATTTAATTTAAAGACAACATATGATCCTCATGTCAAGGACAGTGACCGAATTGTAAATATCCACATAAAAGCTTATTTTTAACTTATTAAATATCATTATTTATTGATAAAGTAATGGATAAGGGAAGGAGATGAAGGAGTTGAAATAAAACAACACAGTTTGGTGACAAAATTGTTTATTTAATAGTAGTTTCACTTAAGGGACTGAAATTGTCTCATTTGGTGACTGTGACCCATGTAGACAAAGCTAGAGAGAAAACTATTCGATCGATTTCAACCAAATTTGCACCAGACATGTCCAGTACACCTGTATAGATGCACGAAAAAGGATTTTGAACAATTTTGAAAAACAACCCCCTTTTTGGCCAAAAAACCCCCAAAAAATCAGTTATTTTTTTTTTATAAAAAAACGGCTCTAACGATTTTGATAAAATTTGGCTTATTTGTAGCTTTTAATGTGCCCTACCATATACAAAAACCCGCATCTTTCTAAAAATTCTCGTTTAGCTAATAATAATAATAACTGATTTTTGGGGGTTTTTTGGCCATAAAGCGGGTTGTTTAAAAAAAAATTTAAAAACCTTTTTACGTGCATCTATCTATAAAGACCTAATTGACGTGTTTGGTGCAAATTTTTTCGAAATCGATCGAATAGTTTTCTCTCTAGATAATAATAATAATAATATTTATTAGTTAATCTCCAACTTTAATAAAAAAACTCTCCTACCCCACCCTACAAGTCACAGTGAATCTGTTTAGTAATCTAAATGTATTTGTGAGAAAGTATGTGCCAGTTCCTGGTACCGTTTATTATATAATATGATAGTCTTATTTTAATTTTGCATACAACAGTTAATTTTGAAGATAACTCCAATGTTAAATCAGTCCCGATGTTTCTTTATAAATACCTTTACAATATTTTATACTTTATTTTATTTGAAGAAAGCCTCACGTCGTAGGCTAAATTACAATAATAGAATATTTATTAAGAATATTGAGTTAATTAAAAAAATGCCTACCCCAAAGTTAGGCCTATGTATGGTTTGAAATTGGTGAAGATGAATATCTTATTAACTATGGAAGACAATAGAGAAATAAACTGTTGACAAAGGTTACAATTTATTAGTAACAGTTTAATAAATTAACATTACAACTTATCTGAAATCAGGTTGACTACATAAGGTTAATTTTATGGTCTTGATCAATAGAATTATATTATTTAAATCTTTGGTTACACAAGAGTCTTTCTCGGGAGGGTTAGTGCCGACTTTTTCCCAATTATATTGAAACAAATTATTTATAAACAAGGTGAAATAGATGTATACAAGATGTGGTGTGAAAACAAGAATGATAATACAATTGTTCAATGTGAAATAGGTTAAGTAATGTGAATTGTTTTTATTTAGGGAAACACTGAAGTTAAATTAATTTTCTTTTGAAAAGTTCACAGCAAGTTCTTTATAAAATGGTTATGATTATATTAATAGAGTTGTTATCTCTAGAGTTTGTTAAGTTTTGATGGTAGAATAATGGTACTTAATATAGGCCTATTTAGAATTGGAAATTTCTCACCCAGTTAAGTATGTTTTTCATTACATTCAAATTTCAGTAATCTTATCTTCTAAAGCGAGAGATAATTGTTTGTCTGCTA
>JAGFPH010000136.1:487602-503521 GCA_018207615.1 Philaenus spumarius
AATTTAATAAAATCGAGTTGAAAGTCGTAATTTAGTTGTGAATATTCTTATTTTAGTTGTGTATTTAGTACCACTAGATGTCGGGCGTGTTGACTTTGATACGTTATGAATGAATGGAAGTTCGTAGTTGGTTTTCTATCTCTCTTGCTCTAATATTTATGTATTTACAGTTTTCTTTGGGTTGTTATTTTTATAATTAACCCTACGAGGGCAACATAAACTAAGCAGCTTTGGAAAACAACATGGGGTGGTGCATCACCCCAGCTATAAAATAATCTGTATTTTATACTTGATAAATTTTTTTTTGCTACTTTCTCATTGTATATATTAGACTGTATATTTAATAATATATTATTATTAATATTAATAAAAAACCATAAGTATGTACCTTTCAAAATAATTAATTTTCGTAAAAGGCGCACATAGTCTCACTTTGTTTATAATAAGTGAAATAAAATATGTTTTGTGTTATGGGTATATAAATAAACAGCCAATTTGTTAAAATAACAATATATTGTACATATTAGGATAATTTTATTACAGTCTTGAAACTGCTTATACCTTAAAATATAATTTTAAATTGGATTAATCTGACAGTGTACATTTTTGACGATTTTAGTAGTTATAATTTTTATAACTGAAAAATGAAAAGCAAAACTTAGTAAAATAGGTAAAATTAAATTAAAATACAAAATAAACAATGAAAATTGAATTTAAAAAAATGTTAAACAATAAATCTGAATTTTTCAAATTAAAAGTAGGCAATTTATATACAGTTATCACAAATTTCTTTGCGGTGGTCATTGCATGTTGGCTGTTTGCATTTAGCACAAATATTGAGATATTCAAACACATCTCTCACTATATCACTGAAGTTTGGGTCATTTATATTAGCCATTTTGAAATAAAAAAATAAAAATTTTCGACAATCACGGAAAATTAACTCAACACGAATGACAACAGGGGTTACGCGTCACCCCGAGCTATTTTTTTTAACCACTTGGAACCACTAAAACAGTGTAATTTCCTGTGTACCGGCAGATGCCAAACTGAACAAAGAATACAAAAATTCCCAAGGTTACACGTAATCTACTGCCACTACAACAACAAAAAATATTCCTGCGTGGGGTGACGCGTCACCCCTGTTGCCCTCCTAGGGTTAAGGAAATATTGAATTGTTACATCTTTAAGAAAAATTAATTACCATTTGTTTCATTTAGGAATTGTAATTAAGATGTTCATGAAAACCTTGCAAATTAGAACAATTACTTTCAAAATTCAATGAAACGTTTGTAAAACTGCTGATAGTTGTGGGAATCTGTTTAGTCCTGGTACTGTACAACCTTAAACTTTTATTAGGGAATTTCCAAAGGAAAGATGAGCTGTGCAGTGACTCTGAGACCTAAGCAGTCAATGAGCACCGATCATGGTCATTAAAACACGTTTTGGGATGTCATTAAAAATGTATGAAGGCAAAATAATATGTGTTCCCAATCTAACGGCCGGATTTGGTACACATGTTGGTTTTCTAAGTAGCTTTTCTAAAAAATGCTGTTTACTCAAAAAAAAAAGTCCGAGACATCATAACAACAAAATGATTAACTATAATATGAGAAACATGCAACAATAAAGTAGAACTGTACAAATGCAGTTAGTAGAGAATCATTGGTATACAGTATTGGTACGGTAATCAGCTATACTCTTTCAATTTAAATTGTAGCTATTAAAATCTTATAACTTAGTATTAATTATCTGTAATGTAATACAATTATGTTACTGTGTTTTACTTTACTACTAGTAAGCAGTTGTGAAAAATCAAAGGCTGACTAATTAGATACACATCTATACTAATATTAAGATAAGAGGTAAAGTTTGTTTTTTTGTTTGTTTGTATGTAGGGGATAATCTCTGGCACTACAGAACCAATTGAAAAAATAGTTTTACTAATAAAAAGCTACACTATCCCTGAGTAACATAGGCTATAAATCATTTCAGTAATAACCTTTTTTTATTTCAATATTTTGTAAATTTAGTCGGAAAAATTCCTAGAATTTTCTTCCTAGGAAAAGCCTAGAATGTAAAAAGCCTAGAATGATAAACCAACACATGTATTTACATTTATTACCATAGCAACCAATTGTATAAATTAACAGATAATATAGCTGTTTGCTCCAATATTTCCATTAACAGCCGATTTCAAAATTTGAAGCAATTACTTTTGTATTTCTAGCTTTTAGGTTAGGGTTTTTAAGTGTAAACCTGAGCCTTGCTGGTTCTTTTAACCATTATTATAACTGCTTTTTATAAATTATAAGAAATAATTTAATTTTAACTTTTAACATTATTTACTATCTTAGTTTTGAGGTTATTATTAATCCTACACCTTTATTATAAATAAAACATAACATAATGTTTTTGGAAGGTTCCATTGGGGGTTGGCGTGCGGAGCACACATGGGTCTCCCCTAGTCATCAATAAAAATACAATTTAAAAACAACAGATTTTATTTAGGCTTACCTAACTATGCTGAGGTAATTTTTAACTGGTAAAATATGTATACAATTTTAAGGATTATTAAACTGTGTAGGCCTATTTGTTAAAATTGTTTATTTATAAAAAACTTATTAAATATTAAAATAAAGTAAATAACTAATGAGCTTGACTTGTGAGAAAGTAACTTAGATCAAATAAAACCTGAACACAAAATCTCACAATAAATATGTTTACTAACCTCAAACGCGTTTCAACGACAATGTCGCCATCCTCAGTGATGCACGGGCTACAGTAACTAAACTATAACTGATCTAACAGTGTGACAACGCACCGTATATATACCTAACCAGAAGGGGCGTACCCTACAGGGGGCGTGTCATGACCTATGCTAAGGCGTTAACCACCGCCTACCGTTTATCAAATATCTTAACAATATAACTTAAATAAGATAGCTAAACTAATATTAATATTTAACAAAACATAGCATTATTACATTAATAAAGAATTCTGTAAAGGACCTAATTCATTATTCACAATTATGTTACGGTATTTGTTAATATAAAAAGTTTCCCAAGCGTCCAATGTGTTGGGTTTAGTTACATGTTTTAACAGTTTAGAATTTTCTATTTTAAAATGATGATTTTCATCTAAACAATGCTTAGCCATAGTTTGAAGTTAGTAAACGTATTTATTGTGAGATTTTGTGTTCAGGTTTTATTTTATCTAAATTAAAATAAAGAGTAAAATATTATCTTTTAATTACTTTTATTTTATATTGACAGTGGATCAAATGATTTATAAATTATTAATAATATAATAAAGAAATTAATAATCAAATATGTTTATATGTTGTACGAATGTTTCCGAAGTTAAAAGAAGTATCACTTCTTTAAATTTGTATAAATGAATGTATTGATGATGCAAGGTTATATTTGTATTAATTTTATAACCTCAAAGTAAATCTTATAACGTATTACAGCATACATTAGTTATATAACTCATAGACGTTCAATGAGTACTGTGGTGAATTTAAACAACTAGAAATACTAAAGCCCCAACCACAAGTTCGGTGAATAAAAATACACAAATAAACTGAAACACAGTTTAGATTTAGAACCCTCCGATGATGGTAACTTGGTTACCGAAATGTACATCAGGGAACTAGAATAACTATATTAATAAATGTGTTTTCAGTTTATTTGTGTAGTTTTATTCACCAAACTTGTGGTTGGGGTTTTAGTGTTTCTAATTCTATCTCATATTAAAAAAAAAAAATCAACTTCACAAGACATTATATTATTATTGATTGAAGTTATAAACATAACCACAAAGTATGATCTAAGCTAGGTTTTGTTTAAGTATTACAGATGATGGGTGAAATCAGCTGTTATATTATATTGTTACTCATGGGCGTACACTTGCTTCAAATAAATTATTATACATTGTATTAATGAGACCTCTTTTACCCTGAGCCTATTGTATTTGTAAATTTATCACAGTGTAAGAATTATTTCAAGGACGGTAAAGAACATTTTCTGTTAAAGTCAAGATTATTCTTTATTCAAATAATATAAAAATTGTGAAAGAAATAACTATCTTGCTTCAATAAATTTCTGGCATTCTGTTAGTGTGTCTTGCAGGTCTTTAAAGCCTACGAGTTCACACGCTTCTTTTAAGGGGGCCCATTTAAAATCTTGATGTTCTGAAGACAATTTCACGGTAGCTTCTTTGTCAATCAGCTGAGCAAGCCAATATATAACCGTCTTCTTCTCACCCTTCACTTCATACTGAAAATGACAAACGTAAATTAAAAATAAAGAGAGATATTTTAGACTAATCTGATATTAACTATTGTTTTCTAGTTTTTGTATGTTTAAGTAGCAATGTCATTTGCACCAGTATTGTACTGTAGTCCCTCATCCCTGTGGTTGTAGAACGGAAAACGGTTAACACTACGAGATCGGCAAGCAAATTTTTTGGGAACATCTGCGGAAGATTTGCGATAAATCTATGGTGGCAACTTCTTCACTGGGGAGGTTGATGTCGGAATTTAATCAGATTAAATTATAAATCATGCAATAAATTTGTGGAATGCTTATGATTTTATTTTATATTACTCTTATATTAAACAGAAGTTTCCATGCCAATAAAAGGATTAGACTGAATAAAGTTTACATTATTGTCACTGTAAATTAAGGCTTAATGATTTGCAGTTCGTCAAATAAAATAAAGTGTATAAGTTACTTAATTTGTTAATTATCATTCTCTGACTCACAACAATAAAGTGCCTTCATTAAGTGCAGGCTCATGTAACAAACCAACTCAATTCCATCATATTTAAAAAGAAGGTCATAGGCTGAAATAACAATTAGGCAGTAATTGAGTGGGAACCGCATGTGAATAGTTAAGCGATAAAACAATATATGAATCCGAAACACTGTCACTTTACGTTCAGTTTAAACACATACAAACCAAATATGTAGGTAGGGACGGATTGAAAATATAGTGCTTCTGTGCACTAGATAGAACACAAATGTATAGCAAGATCTAGTGCCCATCCATCTCCTATCTAGTGGGCCACATGGAATCTCATGAACTGTAGTTACAGAATACACAAATCTATTTATAGAGGGTGTTTCAAAAAGGACTTTACAACTTTGAAAATTCTTATAAATTTTATTAAACAAGGTACAGAGCTGGTTTTGGTGTTATTTTAAAGGAAAAAACTTAAAGTTTTTTTACCTTAAACTAAAGATGTTCAATGTGGCTTCCGTTGGTTATTCTGCAGCATCCCATCGGTAGTCGATTTCTTCCCAGACTAGCACTAGCATTTCAGGTGTAACTTGCTCAGCAGCAGCGTAAATTCTTGCTCTAAGTTCAGGTAGAGTGGCCGGCAAAGGAGGTACGTACACCATATCTTTTATGAAACCCCAGAAAAAAAAATCTAGCGGTGTCAGGTCTGGGGAATGGGGGGCCATGCAATTGGCGCATCACGGCCAATCCATTGACCTGGGAAGCGGTTATTTAGAAAATCCCGGACGTCAGTCAGATAGTGTGGTGGTGTGCCATCTGGCATAAAGAAAACATTTCGTTCTCGGTCATCCTCATCGATCTGTGGTATTAAAAATTGTTGCAACATATCAAGGAACACTATCCCATTGATGGTTCTCTCTTGGAAAAAAAGGGCCGTACACTTTCCTCTTGCTCAATGCACAAAAAACGTTCACTTTAGGGCTATCACGAACATGTTGTAATGTTTCATGTGGATTTTCACTGCCCCAAATCCTACAGTTATGTGTGTTTACCTTGCCACTTAAGTGAAAAGTGAACTCGTCAGAAAAGATTATGTTGTCCAAGAAATGTTCATCATCATCCACTCGATTTAACATATCCACACAGAAGTTCCTACGGGCAATCTTATCAGTGTCTTTAATTGCTTGTAAAAGCGAATATCGGTATGGTTTCAAGTGCAAACGTCTTCTTAACACACGCCAAACCGTCGTATGTGGCACTTGCAGCTCACGAGATGCATGCCAGGTCGATTTCGTAGGGCTATTTACAAAACTTTGTCTCACTTGCTCAACGACTTCGTCAGATGTGCTTGGACGACCAGAGGATTTTTTATGTTTCACTGAGCACCCTGTTTCTACAAAACACCTATGCCACTCATAAATTGTAGGCCTACTAGGAGGATCTTTAGCGTACTTGGTACGAAAATTACGCTGAACTGTTGTCGCAGACTTCAATTCTTCAAACCAAAACACACAACTAACATGCTCCGGTCCAATGAAGGCAGCCATCTTTAATGTAACTGTCACTAGCGCTTGTGCGGCGCAATTAGGCACTAGCGGACTACGCGAGTCAAAATTTGAACTGTTTACCTTTAAAACAACACCAAAACCAGCTCTGTACCTTGTTTAATAAAATTTATATAAATTTTCAAAGTTGTAAAGTCCTTTTTGAAACACCCTGTATAAAAGGCTTTGTCCTTATTGGATAGAACATCATGGAGCAAAAACTACTTAAGATACAAAAATTTAAAGGTTTATTCTTATGGGGTCATAGACGCAAAGTAAGAAAGGATTTTGCTAAATTTGTATTTTAAAGCGTAAAAATAGTGAAAATTTGGATAAAACAGCTGATTGGATGAAAATCTTGGCAACACATGTTGGTTTAAATTCATTACCATAGCAACCAACTAAGCTCATTATACACTTATTATTATTCACAAGCAACAGATTTTTTTAGGAGAGATAAAACAAACTAAAAGCAAACACAAACAAAAATCAATGAAAAATACTTACTGTACCGGTATGTTTATTTGCAATTTGGCAAATTTAGAATCAGATACTGTAATTACTGAGAGTTTCAGTAATATTACTGCCTGACAGTAATCAGGCGTCTTCACAACTAACAGTTTTTTTAGATTTGGTAAAAGCAAACAAAATCCTTACTGAATTATAAGTCAAATATCTGTTGTACATATTATATTGTTTCCTTTAGTTGGTAATATCAAAATTTGTTTGAAATGTCGTTTATTTAAATATTAATGGTAAAAATACATGCATTGCATGCCGTAATTTGAATTATTGGGAATGGTCATGTCTAATTCAATTTCTATCTATAGGTCACCGCTCAATCATTTCCGTTAAAATATCAAAGTATACAATAATCTGTTTGGATTTGACATCACCATGGGTCTCCGCCGGGATTGGCGAGCGAAGCGAGCAGGGGCGTAGACCCTAGTGTTACATATTATGGTAGAATGCACATATATGATTTTACTTTTAAAGTTTTGAATAATAGAAAATTACATGGAATTAATATTGCATAACTAACTTTAGTTACTGGTTTTTATTTCATCATAACAAATGCATTGCACATAAGTAAGTCTAGTAGACATAGTAAATATAGATTTGACACCAAAACTAGATGTAAGCTTATTAGATTATAGTGGAAAAAAGTCATATTGCTACAAAAAACATTACACATTTTAAAATAAATAAGCTTCGACAATGCTGAACATATTTTTGGTTTGTTCAGAGGAGAAAAACCCAGTTAATAATGTCATCAAGTACTTCACAATCTTGAGTGATTTTAGGTTTAGCTTTGTCAAGAGAAAGATATCACAACAAAGACAGTGTAGGCCTACTAATTTGTAGTAGTGTTTGTGCCCCTAACCTAACCTTTCACGAACCTTGAATCTGGGCTTGCTAATATATTTTCTTAAATACTTTTCAATGATTTACTATGGCTGACCTGTAGCGTCTTTTCATACTCCTTTATAAGAAGTTGTCCCATTTTAAGTCCTGATTCTTCTTGGGTCTCTCTTGCAGCAGTGTTAAATTCAGTTTCACCAGGATCCAAATGTCCTAAAAAAAAATAACTTAAGTTCAGTACTTCTATTTATAATATTCTATATTACTGATCCACCAATAGCGGAACACGTGTCATGTTTAGAACAAATGTATGATTAATTAATTAAAACAGCAATTCATCATAGTAGGCCTAAACATAAAAAAATACTGGGGGGGGGGCTGTTGCTTCATTTGTGAATATCTGTAAGTTTTAAAATACCTATTGTAGGGATCAGATTTATAATGCACTAGGCCTAGTTAATAAGGAATAAATTGAAGCAAAAGTACCTAAGCTAATACTGTGACAACTGTAAACATTTAAATTCAGCCCCTTCACTGGAGTTCAGAAAAGAATCTATTATTATTAAGTTAAACAAGTACTACTGCTTCTTGACTGGGTTAGTGCCTAACCTTCTTAATTCATTAAACTTCTGATCTGTATTGGGTTGAAATATGAGTCGGCCCGCTGACCGTTACATGCCAGCTGGAGCTACTATTCTTCACCAAATACATTGTTTTACGGAATCTGTCCATCAGTCGTTCAATTGACAAGTTCAGATAAGTGGTTAATAAGAGTGCGGAAAATAGTAAAAGTCTGAACTATAGCTGTGCGATCCAGTTACTTTTTGAGATCTGCGACTTCAGCGACAGTGGCAGAAATATTAGCTGTTTACACCAGTTACTTTTGGTGTTTGATGACATTTAACTTGAGCGGTATACTACAAATATTAGGCAACCTGGTAGCTAACCTGTCAGAGCTGACAGTAAAATTCATTATGAAAGTTGTCAAAAATAGTGCACTTAGATTTAGGCCTGTTTAAGAGTTAATATCGAAGTTAACAGTATACAAATCAATATAAAAGTTAGTTATTTTTATGTAGGCTAGTAAAGGGTTTGATTAGTTAATTGCCTTTTTAATACCGACCCAATTCATAAAGTTTTACAAATTTAGTTTTCAAACGCAAATATACTACAGAATAAATCAATCACTTTTATTTAATTGTAGTTAGGCTCTTACTTGGCAGTATTTTTTCGTGTTAAAAAAGACACCTACCAACGAAACATTCCCGCCAACACCTTCATAAGCCACATATGTGTAGTTCGGTAAAGTTACTGAAATCGGAATCCATGAGGTAAATATTTGTCATTGGCACAGGGCCAAATCATATGCTTATATGTTGTAGAGCAAATTAACAAGTCACTGGTCATAAACAGCTATGTGTAATTTGGCAAAGTAAGTAGAAACTTTGTTATTTTTCAGCCTTTGAAATCTCTCCAACCCCAAAGTCACCAGTATAAAAATATTGCCATATCTAGCAGAAGATAAAACTAAACTTCTGACTCTGATCAAGGTATGTATCCATTTTCTATTATATATTTAAAAGGAATAATTCATTAAATGTTCAGTCATTTTAACCTGATGGATGTTTCAGCTTTATTTACTAAATTCTTAAATCAATGTATACAGATATATAATTTTGTTTAAAACAAAATATTGTAAACTAAAAAAAAAAACAGGCCTATACCTTAAACTTGCCTCACAGCAAGTTAAATACCGTAATATAATATATAGAAACTATATTTCACAAAGGTTTTAAACTTGGTAAAATGTCAAGCAATTTGTGGAATGAGATTGGAAAACACAAGTGTAACACATCACGATTTCTGTACTCAATTATCTCGTATATCTGGATATGTAATAAAACAGCAAAACTGTATATTTTCACTTTATAGTAGACTCTAAATGATACATAAATACTAATGTAAATGATATGCAGGCATATAACTTCAAACATAATACCAGCTGCTTAATTCCAACTTATTCTCTAAAACAAAATAATGCAATTCATTGTATTTTACTATGCGTGACACAAGCTTGTTTCAAATTATTAAAGCTATCACAATATTATATAAAATAGGCTATACCTATTTGTATGTACACATACAAATTGTTCTAAGTAAATGATGAAATTATATTACGATACACGATATCCAATTTGTACACATATCCTGTAGCCTATTTAATATATTAGACAATTTGTAAAAAAATATGGTGTAGGCTATTTTTGCAACACGCCTCCCAGCTGATATCTTTGCAGAGGACGACCTTTTTAACTTCCCGCTACCAATAAAGGGAAGTTATTGATTTCGGTCCGATTTTCGAAAGTCGAGTTTTCATTAAATCTCCACGTTTTGAGGTCCCAGGAAGCCATTCTGACTATTCCCGCCGAGGTGTCCGACCGTGTGTGTGTGTGTGTGTGTGTGTGTGTGGATGTATGTGTGTAAATAAATTTTTGTCGTACAGTTTCTCAAAAACGAATCAACCGATTGAATTCTACGACATGTCATTCGAAAGGGTGTATCAAAACTTAGATCTGATTAGATTTGAGAGTTAATCCATCGAGCCAATCCGAAGAAATTAAAACAAATAACCTAATTTTTTTTTTGAAATTTTTATGTTTTTTAAAAATAACTTTAAAGCGTGAGAAAAAATCTTAATAAAACCATGTATACATTTTTTGTGCTTAAAAAACTGCGTCGACTGCTTTTTTGAAAATGAAAATCGGACGACCCATTATAAAGTTATCGTTGTTTAAAAATTCACAAATTTTCGTTTTTTGGTATTTTTTCGTATTTTTTTAACATATCTTCCAGATTTATCAACCAATCAATATAAACCTGTACATTTTCTTTTTGTGCTTTAAAAACTGCGTAGAATGCTTTTTTAAAAATGAAAATCGAACGACGCATTCAAAAGTTATCGTTGTTTAAAAATTCACAAATTTTCGTTTTTTGGTATTTTTTGAACATATCTTCCAGATTTCTCAACCAATCAATATACACCTGTACATTTTCTTTTTGTGCTTTAAAAACTGCGTAGAATGCTTTTTTGAAAATGAAAATCGGACGACGCATTCAAAAGTTATCGTTGTTTAAAAATTCACAAATTTTTGTTTTTTGGTATTTTTTGGTATTTTTTAAACATATCTTCCAGATTTATCAACCAATGAATATAAACCTGTACATTTTCTTTTTGTGCTTTAAAAACTGCGTAGAATGCTTTTTTAAAAATGAAAATCGAACGACGCATTCAAAAGTTATCGTTGTTTAAAAATTCACAAATTTTCTTTTTTTGGTATTTTAACAAATAAATTCATTTTTAAGCGTTTAAAATTCAAACTAAGCGGGAAGTTCCAGGGTTGGCCTGCACGGTCAACCAATTTCCATATTTTTTCCTATTAAAACATACTTAGAGACTGTAGGTAATTACTTTACTCAAGGAAGTGTGTTGTAAATTTTACCCAAAAATATAAATATAAAAAATTGTATATTTAGCCTATAATTAGTAAAATGACTAAAATCATTATAAAAAAGAAAAATAACAGTTTAAACACTCTCAGTTTGAGACTCACAATATCAGTTAGATTGGCACATTTTAATCTTTCCTTAAAAAAAAGGTGTATTATTAACTTATACCAATTTCTGCAGTTATAAATTAGTGAAGAAATATATAGGCCTAAATACGGTTTAATTTAAGATTAGGATAACATTGTGTGGTATGTTTTACGCATAGATTGGTACCTTTGAAGTGCAGTATAGTGGATTGGCGTATACAGTAGTTTAATCAGAAGGAAAACGGCGTAAGTTTACTATTCGACCCTAGCCGAATAATTTTGCGGACAACGTTGTTTTACATTCTACTGTTAAATGTTGAATACAGGTAAATATACTGCGACTATGTACATACTATAGGTTAGAACCTTTTAGGTTTGTTTATTATTCTTGCATTTCAGTTGCCATAAGTTAGCCTAGGGTCGAATAGTAAACTTGCGCTAGGAAACAATATCAAGCTCGGTGTATGATTTAAAACTTTTTTCAACTAATACTATTAAAAAATTTATTATTTATACACTATAATTTCTCAAATAAACTTCATATTCAAATAACCAGCGATTAAAACAGCTTAGAAAGTTTTTAAGTGTTTCTTTGCATAAGCCTAGGCTAGGCCTGAAAAAAAAAAAAAAAAACAAATACATGATTAGAAATAGCCTACCTTTTGGTGGTGTCCAATGATGAATGCCATAGGATGTTTGCAGAAGTAAGTATTGTATTTCCTCAGAAACTTTCCTATATATTATAAAGCCTGCAGCTTTAAGACCCATACTGTACTTGAATTGGTTGGTGTATAATAATGGCCTAGGTAGAGTATTATTTACCAAAAATAACAGTAGGCCCAGTAATTATTGTTTAATATACTTTTATAATCTAGAACTCTATGTCTATTATTAAATTTCACAGAAATTACATACTAATATCACAGACTTGTTATTGTTAAAAATTATATAATAACCTTATCAAATCAATTTTATTTATCAATCAATATAAAATTCTTATCAATGGTATTTATTACATGACAGAGAGAGAGGAAGTCAACAGCTGTTTGTTATCTCAAATTATTGAAATTATATTATCAGATGTTTCCTGACAACAACATTTTACCTTTACAATACTCTGTTGGTCTAGAAATATAGGGAGTCTTTGACAGTAAATGTTATTCAAAAAGTGTTTTATTAGCCCATTTGGTTGAACTTTACAGCCAAGGCCACCTACAATACAGTACTATAGGGGGCCTTGTTACAGCGCATGTGTGCAGGCATATATATACTATGTTATATTATTTAAAGTTGTAAAGATTAAAAAGTATAAATAATTAATCGGGTTAGCTTTGCTAACAATTGAGAGTTTACCAATTTCCGGTTCAGTCAATAGGCTAATGCAGTTCGTGTTTGTTTATTTTTGCTAAATACTAGTCTATTATTCACCTTTGTGTGAATTTAAACGAGTTTATTAAAAGTGTTTAACATAAGACTTACCTTATAGGCTAATAGTTACTACATTATGTGACTAAGTTGTATTTTCGTTTACGAAAAAGGGTTTCTTGTTGCTGTTCCAGATGCAATGTTATTGGATTATATATATGTAAGTAGGCAAATAAACAAGATCATAAGCGATACAAGTATAGGTTATCGTGAAAGCAAAGGCAAAATACAAACAATATAACATACAAAATAATATAACATGTAGGCTACAGTTTGTTACTGCGTTTGTAGGCCTAATTACTGTTATGCTGATTGAATTGTGTAAACTACACAGGAAATACACAAATTATAAGTTATAGGTAGGCCTACCTGCTCATTAAAACTACAATATTTATAATACGGTATTTTATAAGTTGGAATCAAACATTTTTCATTCAGCACGATAAATGTGTGGCCTAAAAGTAATAAGTTTTCGTGTAGGCTTTCACGAATGGATTTCTTATCATCAGTGGTAGTTATTTATTCAAATTTGTACAGAAATATTATACTCGTGTAAAAGTATTTTAAAGACAAACGTTTTATTGCTAGCCTACTACAGTTCGTTTATGATGTTTACGATACCTACCTATATAATACAAGATCAGTATTTCGTTCATATTCACGATCTAATAGGCACGAACTATAATTATTAATTAATTGTTACTGTTGTTAAACTTAGAATAAGTTTTCTCAGTTAACCTAAAAAATTCTTGTTTTTGTTTATAATGTGTACAAATTAAGAACATCAGATAACAAAACATTGTTTGTGTTAATTAGATCGGCATGGCTGTTTGGCCGGTTAGAGAAGGTAATGTTGTCTTTAAGTAATATAACTATTTTATAGACAAAATGATATTTATGTCCGGTTTAAGCGTAAGTTAAATGTTAAAAGTATCAAGATTTTTAAAATTTAAACTTTAAGAGATATCTGACAATAGGATTACCTCATGAATCTATGTAGGCTACTATTCGATAATATTTTTTTGTACTTTTATATTAGCCTATTACATGCGAATTCGGCAATAAATTAAATTATACGTTTAAATAAGAAATGAGGGAAAATAACATCAAAGTCACATTTAGAACTGGCAACAAACTCGAGTCTAAACTAAAACCCCCTAACCAAGACTTAAGAGACAAAACAAACAAAAAACCGGAATATACAAAATGTTTTGCGACGATTGCCCAAATTTTTACATCGGCCAAACGGGGCGCCCTTTCAAAAAACGTTTCAAGGAACATTTACCATAAACAAAAGGAAATCCCAAGAAATCGAAATATGCTGAACTTGCACATATGTAGTAAAGGACGATACATAAGTGCTTTGGAGGAGTTCGAAATTTACAAAGCGTTCAAACAACAACCTAATAATATACTAAATGAACAACTCTCGTTCTCATCCAATACTCTACTCGACAGCCTCATCAAAATGCAACAATAGGAACCGTTTAATCAAAGTTAGATAACGAGATAAGATAAATAGCCAGTCGCGATCGGTTCGTTGGGGAGTACGTACGGACCGATGTAAAATATTTTAATTTTGTTATCGTGTGAACGTAAATGTGTGTAAAAGTGTTATGTTGTGTTGTGTGTTGTTACGTATGTACTGTGCGTGTTTTATTGACAAGCTCCATATGGAACGATTTTAATAATAAAAGCTAAAATACTTTATATGATCTGAAGATGGACTCACGAACCCCGAAACTGCAGCAATCTGTAAATCAACGGAAGGATTAGTTGACGTACCGTACCGAAAAAGGTAATTTATTTATTTATTATTTCTTAAATTATCTTATTATACCTATCTAGGCTATTATACTTACAACAGAAAATTTTAACTTGAAACTATTTTATCTCGTTAGCTATTTGACTTACAGCAACTATTCAATTAAACGAGAATATTTTGTCTCGTTGACACGTTCCTAATTAGCTAAGAGGCGTAATTACTATGGCTACTGTGATTTACTCAGGAGTTAAAACTTCTAACGGATAAACTGTTAAATTTAGGTCTAAAAATTGCTATCAGAGATGCTTGATTTCGGTTACTTGCAGCTAAGGGTAAAATGGGGCAATTATACCCTTTACTTGATGGAGAATGTACGCCGAGGGTAAAAATTTGTAACAGGTAACCCGATCAATCGTCATCCCCGAGAAAATGTAGTTACAATAACCGGTTTGCATTTGCTTCACCGCGAGGGTTGGTAAGCGAAGCGAGCAGGGGGCACCTCTAGTCTTAATATACAAGTTTTGAAAATTAAAAAGTCATAAGTAGTATATAATTATTGCCATGAAGGTTTGAAAAAAAAACACAAAAAGGATGATGATCATATACAAATTTTAAGCAGGCCCCTACCTACTATCAGTTTCTTATTAAATATGCCTCTTTAGACCAGGGAAATTAGACCAAATTCCACCAGAATAAATGAATTTTGAGATGCAGCTTGGATCGACATGGGGTTTTATGTATTTGTGTTCAGAAATAGACCAGGGAAAAGTCTACATATGATGGTTGACGGCTTGGACAGAACTGCTTCGGGGCTGCATAAAATGATACAACCAAAAGTGGATAATTTTTTTAAAAATATCTAAAAATTGATAAAAAGTGCCTGAAAATCATTTCTTGGGATTTATTTTAAATCGCTGGTCCGAATCTGACATCGTAAAACGTCGCACATGCCCAAAATTTATTTTGAAGTAGGGAAACAATTTTCAAGTCTTTTTCTCAACTTTTAAATTTTGGTCCATGGGCCCTTTCGGTCCGCACGGGGCATCGGTGACGATTTCCCCTAGTAGAGCCCCCAACAAGCATCGGTCATATGTTTTGTTGTCAGATATGAAATCAAAGACCTCAAAAACCTTCGGGAAATAATTTTCAAGTAGTTTCCCAGCTTTTCAATTTTGATCTCTGGACCCTTTCGGGCCACGCGGGGCATTAGCGACGTTTTTCTCTAGAAGAGCCCCCAACAAGCATCGGTCATATAGATTTGAAATCAACGACCTCAAAAACCCTCGGGAAATAAATTTTAAGTAGTTTTTTCAACCTTTTAATTGTTGGCCCCTGGCCCCTTTTTGGGTGTCCAGGGCATCGGCTACGTTTTTCTCTAGTAGAGCCCCCAACAAGCATCGTTCATGTAGATCTGAAATCAGCGACCTCAAAAACCCTCGGGAAACAATTTTCAAGTCGTTTCCCAACTTTTCAATTTTGATCCC
>JAGFPH010000136.1:503531-540857 GCA_018207615.1 Philaenus spumarius
GGCCCTTTCGGGCCGCCCGGGGCATCGGCGACGTTTTTCTCTAGTAGACCCTTCAAGAAGCATCGTACATGTAGATTTGTAATCAGCGACCTCAAAAACCCTCTTGAAACAATTTTCAAGTCGTTTTTTCAACTTTTAATTGTTGGCCCCTAGCTCCTTTGGGGGTGTCTCGGACATCGGCAACGTTTTTCGATGTCATATTCGGAACCAGAGACCACAAAAACGCCCAAGAAATGATATTCACCACTGTTTATCAGTTTTAGATATTTAAAAAATGATGCACCCACTTTTAATGTTCATCCCCAATTCTGTTCGAGCCGTCAAGCATCATGATATGTAGACTTTTTTCCTGATTCATTTCTGAACACAATGCAGAAAACCCCATGTCGATCCGAGCTGTATCTCAAACTTCAGCTGTTTTTTTTGTAATTTCCCTGGTCTACTTCAGGGCACTGATACGGGTGGTCTGTTATAACTTACATTGCATAATAATCAAACACGGTTAATTAGATTTAGTTTAGTAACTGGGTGAACATTATGTATGTAGAGGTAGAGTTTAGTTTCAAATTACCTCCAAATCTCATTTATTTAAGCTCATAATTATCTTAACCTACTTCAATACTCTTGTCTTAATGTTCATTTGCTCAAATCATTTTAAAATTAACGTATCCTATATATAAATAAGAAACAAGTGAATCGACCGGCAGTGCTCGCTATTGCTCGATTATAGTATACTAGGGGATTTGCCCCTGGACGCTCCTCGTCCCAATCCCGCCTCGGCCTTCGCTCGCAGTTGGAAAATTTGCTAAAGAATCTCGTTTAAAAAATCTTTGGCTCGTTTGTACATAGGTTTCTAAAATTATGAAACCAGGCTAAATATATTAACAATAATTACAAGATTAATTATAACCTCAAATACATGATTTAGAAACGTAAGAGGCTTTCATTACGATTTTAGTCCTAGTTCTACTATCTTCTGTCAACTAAAGTTTTGAAACCACCTAAATATAGTAAAAATTATTGCAGGATTAACATAACCTCAATACTATATTTCAGAAATGTGTCAGGCCATATTACAAAATTGACTATTAGAATTTATCCATCTTTGCCAAGTTTACCTTTTTTTTTTGACAAAATAAATTGTTAAATCAGGCCCAATTTATTCTAATTCCAAAGTGCTAAAACAGTATAAATTAGCTTGTTTTTAACAGTAATTTAAAACTATCCAATGAACGCTGATAAAACAGTATAAATTGATTTGTTTATAAACAGCTGTTTTAATCGCTTTATTTACTATTTCGTTGTTATTTTGTAACCAACATGGCAACCCATAAGACCCTATGTTAAAATTTTTCAACTTTTAAATGAGATTTTCTCAAAAAATTGCGTTTTTAGACGAAATACAATTATATGGGTGTACTTTAAAATCTAAACTATACCTAAATACAAAATTTCTTTGAATTCGTAGGAGCCGTTTTCGAGATCCGCGACAGATACCAAGATAGATATACAAAGATAGAAACAAAGATAGGTACAAGAATTGATCATTTAAAGTAATAGGATACATTATGATAAGATTACATTATCAAACACAATTTAGCGTGTGTAGTGAAAAATTTATTTTAAAATGACTTGTGTTTAAAATAATTCGGTCACGCAACTAAACCGCTGACGTGAGTTGAGCGAATTTCCAAAATTAAGTTTATATGTGTTAGTGTTTCAACCTACTATTTGGGAAATTGATCTAATCACGAAGGTGAGAAGTTTAATCGGGTATTTTTATAGTATTTCTCGTGTTGATAGATTTTGGGACAACCGGACGGGCTATAATAATGTCGTGTACAAAAATAAAATCTGCTGAATAATATCCATAATTTATTTTTACGCAAAAGCTCAAAAAAATTCATGTTAGTAGACCTACGAAAAATCTCTAAACAAAAATTACTTCCGGTAAAAAAAGTGCTTCCGGTTGTTGGATTTTGTTGGCTAACAAACTCGTCAGAGCCACCAACGTATGTACCAAATCTGACGTAAAATTTTACCAATTGGACTGCGGCCGTTAGAGTGCGAAGACGTATATCCCTACATAATTACACATATATATAATTTTTAATGACACAACAAAACGGTTCTCGGGACCACGATCGGTGCTCATTGACTACTCCCAATCTCACTGCAATAGTTCGCCTTTCCTATGGAAATTCGCTAATAGATTATAATGATCCGAGCATGTGGTTACGTGTAAATTAAACATAAGGGTATTAAATGTTAATAGCTATCCCATTAATTATTATTTAATTTTAAGGTTAGCTATCTCATTAATTATTATTTCATTTTAAGGTTAGCTATCCCATTAATTATTATTTTATTTTAAGGTTAGCTATCCCATTAATTATTATTTCATTTTAAGGTTAGCTATCCCATTAATTATTATTTCATTTTAAGGTTAGCTATCCCATTAATTATTATTTTATTTTAGGTTAGCTATCCCATTAATTATTATTTCATTTTAAGGTTAGCTATCCAATTAATTATTATTTCATTTTAAGGTTAGCTATACCATTAATTATTATTTCATTTAAGGTTAGCTATCCCATTAATTATTATTTCATTTTAAGGTTAGCTATCTTATTTTATTACTTTGACTTAAGTATTCGAATTGCAAACGGGTTTTTATATCACTCAACAATATAATTACGCAAATGACCTGTATAGCTTGTAGGAAGTGAGTGCAATTTATTTTTATTGTATAAGTGGCAGCTACCCCATTTTAATCTCGTTGATTGTAGTGACCACATTTTCAAAAAAATCCTGGTACTAATTTTGAGAAATTTGTAGAGAAATTAGTTGAGTAGTTTTTGAGCATAAACAAAAAGTAAGTGTGTAAATGATTATTCGATTTTAGTGCAGTTATCTCATTTCATCTTTTTTACTTAAGTAATCAACTTGCAAATGGTTTTATAGCATTTAAGAATAATAATAAATAATTGTAGTTTTTATAGCTTGTATGAAGTTAGTATATGGGTAGCACCCGTTAGACTGTAGTATTTAAACACTCTTGGAAATGATATGGATAAACTGTGAAATTTTTAGTGAAATCTGTCGAAAAGTTTTTGAGTCTATATAAGATAAAGAAATAAAGAATCAAAGAAACATCAATTTTTTCTAAAGAGTGAATCATAAGTTTTATAATTCAAATGTAACAAGAAAAAAAACAGTACTATTAAATTTATAATTCGAGTTGTTTATGTACAAGTTTATTAGTTGAGATGTATCGTTTTATTTAATAATTTAGCGATTGCAGTTTTACTAGGTAATGCATAGGGTGTACTGCATGGTTATCCATGTGGTTGCGAGGAGGTACGATCTGCGCAGGAGAAATGCGCGGTGACATCAAGTATCGACCGGACTCTGAGAACGTTCAGTCAGTGCGCGTCCAGCAGACCGGGGACCATGAAGTGTCCGTTCTGGTTGCGTCTACTCCTGCTGGCCACCAGCTGCAGACCGTCCGTTCAACATGGACACCCGGTACCGAGATCGGATAACGAGTCTCTGTACGCGAACGAGACGGAACTGCTGAAGGATCCGCTTTTCCCGGAGGACCTGTTCACGTTGGAACAGAGGAGACAGGGATTCGTTGTTTTCCATATAATAGGCGTGATCTACATGTTCGTAGCGCTGGCGATAGTATGCGACGAGTTCTTCGTACCCTCGTTGGACGTGGTCATCGAGAAACTGGGGATAGCCGAGGACGTCGCCGGCGCTACGTTCATGGCCGCGGGCGGTTCCGCCCCGGAGCTGTTCACCAGCGTTATCGGAGTGTTCGTTTCCTTCGACGACGTCGGTATCGGCACCATCGTAGGATCGGCCGTATTCAATATCCTATTCGTGATCGGTATGTGCGCTCTGTTCTCTAGGACGATACTCTCGCTGACCTGGTGGCCGCTCTTCCGCGACTGTACCTTCTACTCGACTTCGCTCATAACGCTCATCATCTTCTTTCGTGACAACTATATCCATTGGTACGAGGCGGCCGTGCTCTTCTCCATCTATCTGATGTATGTGTCTTTCATGAAATGGAATCAAACCGTTGAGAGGTTTGTCAAGAAGCTGATTTACCGGAATAGGGTGACGAGGGTGAGGAGTACCGATCAGCTCATGCCGTCGGTAAGTTGTATACACCTGCACGAAATAATTCAATTGTAGTAATTCCCCCCACCCCCTCATTGCAGTACCAATTAATGTTTGTTCTTTGTTCTCTATATACTCTAAAACTATTCGACCGATTTCAATAAAAATTTCACAGTTTATCCATATCTTTGCCAGGAGTGTTTGGACTTTACAATTACTGCAGTCTAAGAGACTGAAATGGGGTGTCTACCCGTATAAAATAAATATAAATTAAATTAACTTCGTACAAGCTATAAACTTAATAGCTTTATGTAACTTAATATTATTTTTAAGGAATACAAAACACTATTTGCAATTTCATTACTTTAGTCAAAGTGATAAAATGGAATAACTACCGTTAAAATGAAATATTAATTCATACACTTACTTTTTCTATATTCTCAAAAACTACACAAGTTTAACTAAAATTTCACAATTTACACATATTTTTTAGTTAAAAACACTGAAGCCCTAACCCCAACTTGAGGTTGGGGCTTCAGTGTTTCTAATTGTTTACACCGCAGTATTCATTGAACTTTTACATATTAGATAATTTATATTACCTTTATAGAAATATAAAGAATGCAGAAACTAGTGAAAAGAGGTTTAGAACGGTTAATAACAGCACAAAAATAATGTTTTAGTTACGTTTGGTATTGAAATCAGCTGATAATGAAAATAATATAGGAAACAGCTGATTACTGTTATTATTATAGTCAATAAACATATGAAATGATTTTAAACTCCATAAGCCGAATGTTAAAAAATTTAAATTTTCAAATGAGTTGTTTAGAAAAATACGAGTTTTCCTGAGGTAGTGGTTTTTACCAATCGAGTTTTTAGACCCAAAAGCCTCTAATCCCAAACTTTCAGCAAAATCCTCCCGCTGGATCTAGAGATTGCTCGTACGTACAAACACACAAACAGACATTGCTCGTATTAGAGTATAGGATTATTGAATAATATTCTTAATTGCTATATACAAACATTGCAATTCAATTACTTAAGTCAAAGGCTTGAAATGAAATAACTACCCTTAAAAGTAAATCAAACAACAGCGAAGTTTTGCCGGGTCCACTAGTATTACATAAAAATAAATGTTTGTTTCTTTGTCCCCTTGTAAACTCAAAAAATATTCGACCAATTTCACTAAAAATTTCACAGTTTATCCATATCATTGCCAGGAGTGTTTAGACGTTACAATTACTACAGTGTAAGGGGTTGACATGGAGTACTTACCCCTATACAATAAAAATAAATTTAACTAACGTCTTACAAGCTATAAGCTAAAATTGTTTAATATTATTCTTAAGCGATATAAACCCATTTGCAATTCGATTTGTCAAAGGGATGAAATGGGATAACTACCCCTAAAACTAAATAATCATTTATACACTTTAGTTTTCTATATTCTCAAAAACTGCTCGAATAATTTCACTAAAAATTTCACAATTTATTGTGATTATACCAGGATAGTTCAGAGATGATGGTCACTACAATCAAAGAGATAAATATGGGGTAGTTACATATGGTAAAAATAAATTGCACCAATTTTCTCCAAGCTGTGAAGCTAAATTTGTGTAATATTATTCTTGATGTACAAAATGAAGCAAGCGAAGCATTGCCGGGTCCGCTAGTAATCGATAAAAGGTTTAAACTCGAAATAAAATCTTGTATGGGTTTACAAATTTAAGGGATATTTTTAATACACGCGAACTTCCTTGAAAAAATATAATATTCTAGGTTGTATACTGTAGCCTTAAACGGTGAGATTTGACATCCCATTATAAATACAATATCGACATTTTATTAGGTAATAGTATTTTCTTTAACGTATTCCCAGACAAGAATAAACGAATGAAAGGTGTATCGTGCAAATATCGAGCAATTGGAAAAATAAACGGTACCCGGAACTGGCACATACTTTCTCACAAACATATTTAAATTACTAAACAGATTCGCTGTGACTTCATAATTGTAGGTGGGGTAGGAGAGGTGATTTATTAAAGTAGAGATTAACTAATAAATATTATTATTATTATTATCTAGAGAGAAAACTATTCGATCGATTTCCAAAAAATTTGCACCAAACACGTCAATTAGGCCTGTATAGATGACGAAAAATGGTTTTGAAATTGCCAAATTTTATCAAAATCTTTAGAGCTGTTTTTTTATAAAAAAATAATAACAGATTTTTCTGGGGGTATTTTGCCAAAAAGGGGGTTGTTTTTCAAACATTTTCAAAACCGTTTTTTCTGGCATCTATACAGGCCTACTTGACATGTCTGGTGCAAATTTGTTTGAAATTAATCGAATAGTTTTCGCCCTAGCTTTGTATACATACAGACAGACATACATACATACATTTTGTAAAAACCACTTTTTTGGACTCAGGGGCTCCCAAAACGGACATTTTCAAAAAAATCTCAACATCGATTTTTTTTGCGATCACTGTACTTTCTCTATACTATAGTATAGTGAGAAAGTAAAGCGATTACAGATCCTATAGTTCCCTGGCCCGTGAGTTTCATCCAAATCGATAGATGTTTCCCATTTAGGCTTATGATCAGCGTAGTCCTCAGAATACATTTTGGGATGTCATTAAAAATTGTATATATATATATATATATATGTGTGTGTGTGTTCGCACTCGCTTTTTAAGTCCGATTTGGTCAAAATTTGGTACACAAGTTGGTCGTCTAAAGCACGCCAACCCCGTTCGAACCTTCTATACACACATGCTATGTTTTCTTTATATTTATAATAAAGGTGTAAGATTAATAATTATAACCTTAAAGCTTAGGATGGTAAATGTCCAAATCAAATTGTTTCGTACATTTTATAACAGCAGTTTATAATCTATATATTTAAAAAAAATCCTGCTTTTTATTCACTCACTTTCTAATGTTAGTACTTAACCGTTTTTTATGATTCTTTTTCATTTAAAAGATAATTTCAAGTTCTAAGTCACTGTGAAGCTAAATATTTGATTTAACTTTTATTTAGGTTACATTCCGAGTTTTAAAATCGCATTAGTATGCTACAACTAAATTAGTAGGAAATAATTTGTTCTAAACAGCTGATAACGTAATTGAGTTTCAAATAAATACGTTATTCACTTTACTCAACTGTCAAGAGAAGATTTAGGATATGTTGTTCTTGATGTGTTTTAGGCCTGATTTGTTGATGTGTACGTTAGTGCATAATTGAACTATGACGTTTTGTTTAAGCTTTTTATTTTTGCTATCCCTGATAATAAAAAATGAAGGTAATATTGTCAAGATACGTGGCGATGGTAATTGAATTGAGAATTTGAATACTTTAATAAATTGAAAAGGTGAAAAACAAGTTGAATTTTGTTACTTTACATCAAAATTGGTCGAATTTCGACCACAGGTTAAAAACCAGCAAGGCCCAGGTATACACTTAAACAAAACATAACTCCAAAAATATTATTTTTAAGTTCAATACAGATTGTTGGTATTGTTTACGAAAACCTAACCTAAAAGTTAGATATACAAAAATAATTTTTTCAAAATTTGAAATCAGCTTTTAATGGAAATATTAGAGCAAACAGCTGATTATATTCAATTGGTTGCTATGGTAATGAATGCAAACACCGTAAAGACATAATATGTGTTGATTCATCAGTCTAGGCCTAACGTAAAATTATGTTTAATTTATTTTACCTGCCTTAATGGCAACATACACACATAATTTATGTTTTTGTGCACGTCTTTGGCACAGTACGTTTTGAATAATATAAGTTTAATCTTTCAATTTTTTAGTTTTTCATAATGTTGCTTATTTATTGGTATTAAAGCTGTTAGACGCTATGGGTTTAACGGCAATTTCATCTTGTGAATTTTTTCCCACTAATTTTATAAATATTGAAATAAAAAAAATGTTTTTATCAAAATGAATTCTAGCCTATGTTAATCAGGGATAGTGTAGGTTATTATTAAAAAAAAAATGTTTCAATTGGTTCAGTAGTTCCTGATATTACCCCCTTCATACAAACAAACAAACACATTTTACCTCTTTATAAAATTAGTATCTTATAGGGTAATTTAATATTAGAATTGTGTAATTATTGTTGTTATCGTTGTTATTTTTTCGTGTAGTGTCTGTAGTGTGTGTAAATTAAAAGTTTAATTTTATACCTGTGTGTGGTTGTATGAGCATTATGCGAATGCTCTTCGTTATCCAGGCGATGATAACCACCCAGGTTCTTTGCCTTTAAAAATAAAAAATAATAAAAATATTATATTAGTAATATTATACATATTATAATATTAGTATCTTTACTAGTGGCTTGTAGGGGGCAATAGCCCCTATATATAGGCTATATTTCTAGGAGCAATACCTCTTCGTGATGGCCTACCTTTGCGAGGTGTCTTCCAGCGTTATTCATTACAGTAAAAAAGTACAGTTGAAATAATTTTATAATGTGTTTAATCATATAGCCTAAGCCTTGATTTTAATTCTCACTTTGAAACAAAAAAAAAAAACACATCACAAAACTGCACATTCAGGTGTTGTTATGATAGCTGAATTTTCCAATTTATATACAAACACCTGTTTTTAACACTAAAATCACTTGATTTACACCTATATATTCCCATGCTATTTAAATGAGAATTATTATATACAATCACCTGTTTTTAACACTAAAATCACCTGATTTACCTACATATTGCCGTGCTATTTAAATGGTAATTATTTTATTCAGTAACAAATTTTCGTGACACAAATAACAAAAATGAATATTTTCCCCCAAAACTTCAAGCCCAGACCTCTAAAATGAGACCTCTCCTAGCTTTATTTAGACCTACCGTTCGCTCACAATTTTATTTGCAAATTTGGGCTTATGGAATTAGATAATATAGATAATAGATTGTATCTAAGAAAATAAATATAAGATATTATTATTTTATACGACCTTATAGCTCGTCCGGTTCCACCAAAATCGATCCTAGACCGCAAGGTTGAGGTGCAGACATATTCTAGTAATACGAGTACTAGTTCCGAAGACTATTTTTAAAAAAATTGTTCACCTAAAAATTCACTAAAATTTTCATCGTCAGCAGGCCTATATTTGTAAATAAATATTAGCTCCAACTTTACGATTATATTAAAATAGCAGGAATTAAAATGCTCTATCCATCAACTCCTATAAAAGCGAGTGTACGAGCGTACGTACGTGGAGTAACATTTAATGTAACAGCTGATTTCACCCATCATCTGTAAACCCAGTGTATATTATAGTTTGAGGTTATGTTTACAATTTCAATCGTTATAATTTCTTGTGAAGTTGATTTTTTAATTATTAGTTATAGAACTAATGTATGTTATAATTATAGGCCTACGTTATAATATTGGCTTTGAGGTTATAAACTGTATATAAATGCAACCTTTTATCATTAAAATATCCGTTTATACAAATTTAAAGAAGAAATACCTATTCGTTTAACTTAATAATATAACAGCTGATTTCACCCATCATCTGTAATACGCAAACAAAACCTAGCGTAGATTATACTTTGGGGTTATGTTATCAATAATATAGCCTATAATATTAATAACTTCTAAATCATTTGATCTATCAATATGAAATAAAAGGCAATTAAAAGATAATATTTTTATCTTTCTTTAAATATATATAATAATATACATAAACACTAAATATTAACAAATATTCTTACAGTTTTATAGTCCTTATAATTGAACACATTTACCGAGGTAAAAATCCCCGTCTTCAAAGTTAGGTAGGCCTAGATAAATTGTGTTGCTTAAATAGTATTTTGTATAAATGATGTATTTCTGATGTGTATCTAATTAATCCGCCTGTGATTTTTCAGGGGGATTTACTAGTAGGCCTACATGTCCATAAGCTTCGATAATAACAACACAAAACTCAACCTGCAAGTTGTAAACATAACCTTAAACGGACCACATAGTAGTTCAAGTACTACAGCTGATGGACGAAATCAGCTGTTATGTGTTGACGAATAAATATAATGAAACAATAAAATCTTGCGCATGCGCTGTACTCTTTTGTTACGGAAGTACACTCGCTTTTGTAGGAGTTGATAAAAGGAAAATGTTTGACTTTTCGCAGTTCCAGGAATAGAACCTTTCACTGTTCCACTCACCAGCTGGATCGCGTCTTCGGATTGATTATTCATTTGTAAAAGTTATCTTTTGAAGTCGATACCGCACTGGGCTTAAGGCATATTGTGGAAATTGCCTTACAAAGCGTGGGTTTCAAATCGAATTATTCACGTACGTTTCCCTCTTGGGATGCGGTAGAATTCTAAAGTAGATATTAATATTAAATTGATTTTAAAATAAAAAGCGAGAGAAAACGCACGCATCCAAACCGACCAAGTCTACTAATGATTATACTTTTCAAAGAGAACCGTACTGAAACCGAATCAATTTGTTCTGTTCAGTTCTCAGTTCAGTTCCCGGTTTAGCTCTCAGTCGGACCTGTTTTCCTAGAAGTTGGGGTAAACTTTATAAAAATAGGTTATATAATAACTAGGGACTCGCTTCGTTCACCAACCCTGGCGGCGACCCAATGCATGCCGAAGCCAATGCAAACAGATTATTGCATACTCTGATATATTCACAGAAATGACTGAGCGGTGACCTATGCATGGATGTAAAGCAGAGGTCGAAATATACACGACCATTAATATTTAAATAATCGAAATTTCAAACAAACTTTAATATTACCGACTAAAGGAAACAATGTAATATGTAACACCAGATATAGTGTTACATATTATAATACAGTAAACCTCTTGTTTGCTTTTACTTAAGGGGATTTGCTACTGTAAATGGTAAAAAACATCAAATTTTGGAAATAATTTTTTGCATATTTTTGTTCTACAGGTCCTAAAACACATGAAAAATGCAATAAAAGTAATTTTTTCTTTACATATATACCAGAAAAACTAAATTTAAACAACGCTGCAAAGGGAAAAATCAGTCCAAATTGCTGTCTGGTTGTATAACAATTATGTTTTGGCCTACATATATTTTTAAATTATTATCAATAACCCTCTAAAAATAACCAGGCATAATATAAAGAATAAACACATAAATAGTTTTATTTACCTAGGCATTTTTCATATTTTTCCAGTGTATTCCACATTGAAGTACACTTTTTCATTCAATCGCCATTTCCCGAAATGTGAAAATTTCATGTTTTTAGAGACTAAATTCGATAAATCTCAAGAACCACTTGAAGTACATTACTTAAATTTTTATTTACCACCTACTCTTACACATCTTTAGCTAAATAATTAGGTAGATTTATGTTTGTAACTTTCATACATCATAAATCAAAAAATAATTTGTAAAACTGCAAATAAAAATAAAAACCAATTTAATGTTAAAAGTTAGATAAAAAAGATTTGAGGATTATCGACATAATGCTACCTAAATTTGTAGTAGGCTGTATTACCTTTAACAAAAATTAAGAACCAGCAAAATCCATTAAGTACTTTTATAGTTATATCGCTTCAAAAATGCCTCGGCAAAATCATCGAAATCCCAGTTTAAAATATGTTTTCTTATGATAAAAGTAAAACATTTTATGTTTTGTATTTTTGTATTTTTTTTCAGCATATACTACACCAGGAAACAAATTTTCAAAACATTTTTACCATTAATACAAAATTTCACCCTTTTCAGTAGCAAATCCCCTTAATGTAAAAAAACTTCTTATTTGTGAAGAATAATTACCAGATTTTAAGTTTGCCAAATTGGTTGCAAATAAACGTGTTCTGGTTCATTGAAGGCTTAACCTAAAATTATGTTGTTTTTTAAATAGTAAATAAAGAAGTTAAATAAATAGTATTGCCTGTATATTTCTTAACATAGCCTACATAACGTAAAGACAATCTATATAGTTTATACGTCAACAGCTTTGTCCTGATTGACCGACACAGAATCAACTTAGAGCAAAAACTACTTGAGATAAAAATACGAAAATTCTCACGATATCATTGACCCACACTAAATAAGGATTTTGCAAAATTTTGATTTTAAAGCCTAAAGATAGGTTCATCGTTACTCTCGGTCCTAAATAGATGCGCAGCTTATTCGTTTCAAAAGCTTGGAAAAATTCATTACCATAGCGACCAACTTAGCAAATTTAGAATCAGTTTATTATTATTTTGATGTTTGGTTGACAAAATAAAAGTAAACGAAATCAAAAATCAACGGAAAATGCTTTCCGTATAATCATTCGATTCAAACATCTGTTGTTACGTATTATATATAAAACAGCTGATTATTATCAAAAATTAAGTTTAGGTTAGGGCTATACTGAACCAAAACACGTTTATTGAAAGCATTTACATTTATTACCATAGCGACCAACTTGGCTAATTTAGGTAAAATAATTTTTCTTCACACCAAACTAGTTTTTAATCATAAACAAAAATCTACGAAAAAGGCTTACTGTATTATAAGTAAAACATCTGATGTTGCATATTATTATTATTTCGTTTAGTTGGCAATATACAAAATTTAATTGAAGTGTTTACTATTGATTATTTAAATATTACTTTCTCACTATACTATAGTATAGAGAAAGTATAGTGATCGCAAAAAAAATCGATGTTGAGATTTTTGTGGAAATATCTGTTTTGGGACCCGAGTCCAAAAAAGTGGTTTTTACAAAATGTCTGTCTGTATGTCTGTATGTATGTCTGTATGTCTGTATATATGTCTGTATGTCTGTATGTATACAAAGCTAGAGCAAAAACTATTCGATCGATTTCAAACAAATTTGCACCAGACATGTCAAGTAGGCCTGTATAGATGCACGAAAAACGGTTTTGAACATTTTTAAAAAAACAACCCCCTTTTTGGCCATAAAACCAACAAAAAATCAGTTATTATTTATTTATAAAAAAAACGGCTCTAACGATTTTGATCAAATTTGGCTTGTACGTAGCCCTTAATGTATCCTACCATATGCATAAAACCGTATCTTTCTAAAAATTCTTGTTTAGCTAATAATAATAATAACTGATTTTTGGGGTTTTTTTTGGCCAAAAAGGGGGTTGTTTTTCAAAATTTTTCCAAACCTTTTTTTCGTGCATCCATACAGTACTCCAGTATAGATGCACGAAGAACGGTTTTGAAAAATTTGGAAAAACAACCCTTTTTTTGGCCAAAAAATCAGTTATTTTTTTTATAAAAAAACGGCTGTAACGATTTTAATCTAATTTGCCTTATTTGTATCCCTTAATGTACCCTACCATATGCACAAAAACATATCTTTAAAAAAAATCTGGTTTAGCTAATAATAATAATAATAATAACTGATTTTTGGGGGGTATTGGCCAAAAAGGGGGTTGTTTTTAAAATTTTTTCAAAACCGTTTTTCGTGCATCTATACAGGTCTAATAGACGTGTTTTGTGCAAATTTGTTTGAAATCGATCGAATAGTTTTCTCTCTAGCTAATAATAATAATATTTAGTTAATCTCCTACTTTAATATCACCTCTCCTACCCCACCTACAATTATGAAGTCACAGTGAATCTGTTTAGTAATTTTAATATGGTTGTGAGAAAGTATGTGCCAGTTCCTGGTACCGTTTATTAATGGTGAAATTACAACGCGCGTCTTAGTTCGAATTATTATGGATGGTAGACGTCTATTTCCATCTCAGCCTTATATTATGTGTAGGTCACCCGCTACCACTACCGCCCTGCTTAGATCAAGAATATACAATAATCTGCTTGCATCCAACGTGTTTGTACTTCGTCGATACAAAAAACAGTTAAAGAGAAAGCCTATCGGATCCGAATAATTTACTCTAATTAAAACTACAATTGATTAATAGTTAACTTTGGCATCACTCATTAAATTCAATGATACGGAATGTATTCCGTCCAATAATAGTCATTGTCTTTGATATGCAAATTAGCTCGGTTGGGTAGCGCGTGTGCTTGCCGACACTGTTTTCTGGGTTCCATTCCAAAAGTGGGAAGTACGTTTTGTTTGAGACTAGGGGCGCGGTATATATGTTTGGGGGGAGACTATATTGGCAGTCATATATGGTGATGCCAACGCAAACGTATTATTGGATAATGGTGTTATATTTATGGAAATGATGATTGATTAGGACAGAAACGATAGGGTATAAGTTGGGCGGTGGAGGTAGCTGTGAAATATACAAAATATAAGTCAGAGTTTGAAATATACAATCATTATCCCCAATATTTGTAAAAAAAATCCCTAATTTTGTCCATAATTTTTACATTTTTTCAATTTTTTTATCAGGAATTTATAATATTTTAGGAATAAAAAGTGGCCTAAAATATTCTCCGAAAAGTCCTCTACATGTTAATGAAAGTTTCGTCAAAATCGGTTTAGCCATTCCGGAGATTAGCCCGGACGGACAAATAAATAGACAGACAGACACAAGATTTATAAATGTGTGTTTAGGTTTTGGTAATGTGTGAAAAACTATATGAGCTTAGAAAAAAGTATACAGGGTGGTTATAAAGTCACTTCCTCCCCCCTTTAACTTTTGTGTTTGTTAAAACAAACAAATATCCTTTGGGGACCGATACTAACTTAACCCAAAGTATCTTTTGAAGCAATCGGAAATTTTGAGTGTTCCCTAAAAATGGGAGATTTTGGGGGCAACTCAAAATTTTTAAATAGGAAGTATGGTCATGTGATATATTATTTTAAAGGTATATTTAAGACTAGGAAAATGACAGAAAAAATAAAAATCGGACCACCCGAAACAAAATGGCGGTCCTAAACGTGTTGAAATAAATCGACATAAAGTTGCTAATATCTCGAAAAGGAAGAGTTTTTAGAAAAAGTTTGAATAGACAAAAAATGTTTATTTCAAAGTTCTTGACCTAAAAAATTGCGCCCAAATCGATTCCGTAAATTTTATTTTTTACAAAATTTTCTAAGATGGAGGTGTAAAAATAAAATTTACGAAATCGATTTGAAAGCAATTTTTTAGGTCAAGCACTTTACAATAAACATTTTTTGTCTCTTGAATGTTTTCTAAAAACTATTCCTTTTCGAGATATTAGCAACTTTGTCGATTTATTTCAACACGTTTAGGGCCGCCATTTTGTTTTGGGTGGTCCGATTTTTATTTTCTTTATGTCACTTTTCCTATTCTTAAATAGTCCTTTAAAATGAGGTATCACATGACCATACTTCCCATTTAAAAATTTTGAGTTGCCCCCAAAATCCCCCATTTTTAGGGGACACTCAAATTTCCGATTGCTTCAAAAGATACTTTGGGTTAAGTTAGTACCGTTCCCCAACGGGTATTTGTTTGTTTTAACAAACACAAAAGTTAAGGGGGAGTGGGGGGTGGAAGTGACTTTATAACCACCCTGTATATTCGAAAACAGACACTTAAATTTGATTTATATATGTACAGATAGATGGTGAGGGATTGTTGGAAGGTCATTGAAAAAAATGTCCAAGTGCAATAAAAGAGTGTCGGATTACCATTACAAAAACAATAATTCGATCACGCAGCTGAACCGTTGACGTGAGTTGACCACGTTTGGTTTTTAAAAATTTTAGTTTACAACCCTACTTATACCTATTTCTGGAGATTCACATGGGGCAATTTTCGTTCGGTTCGTTAAAAAAATAAAAAACGTTATTACAGTGATTTCCAAAGAAATTATGAGATGTAATTTTAATTTCATCGTTATAATATTTACAAGGGTACTTTTCGGGATTAATTGGTTTTAGGTTACTACCTTATTGATACATTAAAACTTGTTTTACTAACCCATCTGAAACAGCTGACCTCGTCGTTAGGACTTTCATTAAACGGAAAACGTCAACAAGACGAAGTTGAAACTAAAAACTTGTCATGTTGGTACTGTGGCATAAAGATGTCACTCTGTTGGCAACATTGTCATGTTACTACTTGGCCTACCACATTATACTCATATCAGACCTACATTCATTACTTCAAGCACGACCGACCTTTGACATTTAAACCTGGGACAGTTTATTTCTAGTATTTAATCTAGCTTTTCACGACTTAAGGTTTACTTGATCAATAACGCATTTCAAAACTGGCGTACTTGAATAAAGCGGTGCGTAATAAACTATCTATATAGGAAGAGGCTTTATCCTGACTGACTGATGTAGAATCAACGTCGAGCAAAAACTATTTAAGTTACAAATACGGAAACTTAAAGTTATATTCGTACGTGTTCATAGACGCACTTCTTAGGATTTCGCAATTTTGTTATTTTAAAGCGTAAAACTAGCGATCATTCGGATAAAACAGCTGTTTGGATCGAAAGATTAGCAATACACGTTTGTTTACATTCATTACCATATCAACCAACTTTGCAAATTTATAATCTACTAGCTGCCCGATCCGGCTTTGCACGGATAGACAAATCAAAGTTAAATGTATATTAACAAAAAAAAAAAAAAAAAAAAAATATATCAATAAATATATTACACTATGCATTTATTTTGGGAATTTTTTGTAACTTTTGACCCCTCCCCCCACCTAAAATTTGAAAACCTTTCTTAGCGAGCACCTAGGGCTCTACTGGAAGCTACATACCAAATTTCATTCCAATCCGTTCGGTGGTTTTTGCGATTTCGTGATGAGTGAGTCGTCAGTGAGTGAGTGGTATTTGGCTTTTATATAATAGGCCTATATAGATTGAAAATTAAAAATCTGTAAGAATATTTTTCAGTACAGTTAGGATATTCAGTACAGTCAGGATATTTAAAAAAATCTTTATCAATTAATAATAATATTATATTACATAAGATTATATATGTATAGATTTTTTATTCTTCATAACCAACAGCTGTTATAAATAAAACAGGTGATTTGGATAAAAATTTAACATAATTTTAGCTTAGGTCTGCAATGAACCAAAACGCGTTTTTTGCAACTAATTTTTCAAATTTAGAATCATGTAATTATTCTTCACACAGCTAATACGTTTTTTTTTGGAGTAGAAAGCAAACAAAAGGTTTACTGTATTATAAGTCAAACATCTGGTGTTACATATTATTTTGTTTTTTCAATTGGTAATAATATCAAAATTTGTTTGAGGTATTTAAATAGCAATGGTGAAATTACAAAGCATGCAAGAATTAGAATTATTGGGTTTTTCGTGTTTATTTCGATATATGCCTTACATTATCTATGTATAGGTCATCGCTCAATCTTCATTTCCGTGAAAATATCAGAATATACAATAATCTGTTTGCATTTGATTCGCCGCGGAGGTTGGCGAGCGAAGCGATCATGGGTGTAATCCTCTAGTCCAATACGTGCAAATTAATATTTTTTTTTTGTTCGCATTTTTGTACCTTTCATTTGGTTGCAATGAAATTTTGGTCCCCACAATGGGTATGTGGAACCTAGCAACAATGGGGACCTGAGAAGTTGTAATTTGTTATGTCAGTATCTACAACATTTATTTATTTAGCTAAGTCACTAAAAGTTTAATTTATAAAAAAAGATATTTCGATGTTTAGAAATAGTGTTCTCATTATAAATTCTTCAAAATTCCTAAAGTATATTTTACAACAAAGTACAGCAGTTATTACGCAGAGAATACGCAACTGTACTGACAAAAAGTATACTGATACAGTCTAGGTTATATTTAGTATAAGTAACACTAACTGTGGCAGTGTCTGTTTGCGGGTATAGCCACGTTCCCCAGACACTCCATCTTCTTTATTAGGCCCTCTCCGTCACATCACAGAATCAAATCAATATGGTGACCTGAAAAATATATTGTTTTAACACGTTCACTGCTAAGGAAGCACATGTGAGCTTACCACTGAACACTATGAGAAGTGGCCGATGCACAGTGCATTGCACGCCAACCCGAATATTGGGACTATTTCCAATACACAATGCATTGCGTGCTTCGCACGCCAACCCTCGTATTGGGAGTATTTTCAATACACAGTGCATTGCGTGCTTCGCACGCCAACCCAACGGTAGAATCCACCACATGGCTTTGAACCGGGTACTTTTATGGTATTTTACGTTTTGATCGGTTTTGGGGGAACCGAGCGAGCTAGAAGGCCCAATGTTAAGCCTATGTTCGTCCGCTTTAAAATATTAGTGATTATTACGTAGAAAAGTTCAAAAATAAAAAATAAAGTAAGTATAAAGTAAAAATAGAATAAGTACTCATCATTTAAGCTATAAATGTAAGAAATAATTCGACCAAGCAGCTGAACCGCTGACGTGAGTTGAGAAAATTTCCAAAATTAAGTTTATAGGCCTATATTTAGGGTTTCTACCAACAATAATTTGGGAAATAGGTCTATTCACGACGGTGTATCTTCCATAAACAAAGCATTGCGTGCTTCGCACGCCTTCCGCATATTGGGAGTATCTTCCATACACAAAGAATTGCGTGCTTCGCACGCCATTCCGAATTATGGGAGTATCTTCAATACACAAAACATTGCCGAGCTTCGCACGCCAACCCCAAGGTAGAATCCACCACATGGCTTTGAACCTGGTACTTTTATGGTATTTTACGTTTTGATCGATTTTGGGGGAACCAAGTGAGCTATAAGGTCGCGTAAAAAACAAAATGTGCAGAATAACATCGTAAATTTATATTTGAAAAAAAAACTCAAAAACTAATTAATTCTCGTAGGAAAAATCTTAAAAAATAGTTACTTCCGGTTAAAAAACGTGCTTCCGGTTGTTGGATTTTTTTGGCTAACAAACTCGTCCGAGCGACGTAGACAACCAACATGTGTACCAAATTTGAATCAAATCGGACTTAAAATGCGGCCGCTAGAGTGCGAATACATATATACATATTTATATATGATTTTTAATGACACCCCAAAACGTGCTCTGGGGACCATGATCGGTGCTCATTTGCTACTCCCGAACTTGGGTCTTACCATAAGGGCCACTGCAATAGCTCATTTTTCCTATGGAAATTCGCTAATAAAAGGTCAGCTCCTAGCATAGGAAATACGAAATTTACGTAGCAGTGAACGTGTTAAACACCTTGTAACATGTGCCAGTTGATTGCTTAAATTTAATTTCTTCGGAAACATACTGAGCTTTCAACTTTTCCAATATGGCGGACAACTTTCGATTTTTAAATGGAACACTCTGTATTTTATGTTGATTTTGGATTTTAAAAATTATTTTAAGGCTTTTTTTGATACGACTAACCATTTAAAAGTTACAGGAGTGTAAAGTTATAAGAACACTATCTGAGAGGAAGATATTTTTGTATGGAACGTTTTGAACCAATGAAAACGCTCTTAATACTAATAAAGCATTGTTTGGACAAACGAATGACTTTTAAAAATCAACAAATACGGTTTTTTTTAAACCATAATATGGAGGAACAAATGGCGGCCATTTACAAATATTTTTAATTTCTCAAAAAACAAGGAAAGGTCCACTATTTAAAGTTTGCGGTCAGATTTATTGTCTCCGTTGGAACCTTCAATACACATAATCATGTTATGTTCATAATAAAGGTGTAGGATTAATAAATAACCCCAAAGCTAAGATGATAAATAATGTTAAATGTTCAAATCAAATTATTCTTTTTATTTGATAACTGCAGTTATAATAAAGGTAAAACCCTAACCTAAAAGTTAGAAATACAAATAATTGCTTCAAAGTTTGAAATCAGCTGTCAATAGAAATATTGGAGCAAACGTTTTATCTCTTATTTTATTCAATTGGTTGCTATGGTTAAAAATTTTAATACATGTGTTGGTTCCTCAGTCTATGCCTAACCTAAGATTTTTTCCGACTAAATTTACATATATTGAAATAAAACATGTTTTTATCACAATGAATTATATCCTATGTAACGCCTACTCAGCGATAGTAAAGATTTTTATTAGTAAAACTATTTTTTCAATCGGTTGAGTAGTTCTAGAGATTACCTCCTACATACAAACAAACGAACAAAATTTTTTTTACCTTTTTATAATATACTAGGGGAGACCCCTGCGTGCTTCGCACGCCAACCCCCAATGGAACCTTCCAAAAACATATGTAATGTTTTATTCATAATAAAAGTGTAGGATTAATAATAAGCTCAAACCTAAGATGGTAAATAATGTTAAATGTTTAAATTAAATTATGTCTTACATTTTGTAACAGTAGTTGTAATAATGGTTAAAAGAACCATCAAGGCTCAAATCTAGACTTTAAAACCCTAACCTAAAAGCTAGAAATACAAACATAATTGCTTCAAATTTTTAAATCAGCTTTTAATGGAAATATTGGAGTAAACAGCTATAATATCTGTCATTTTATTCAATTGGTTGCTATGGTAATACATGTAAATACATGTGTTGGTTTACCATTCTAGGCCTAACCTTAGAATTTTTTCCAACTAAATTTACAAATATTGAAATAAAAAAAGGTTTTGATCAAAATGAATTACAGCCTATGTTACTCAGGGATAGTGTAGCTTTTTATTAGTAAAACTATGTTTTCAATCGGTCCAGTGGTGCCAGAGATTACCCCCTACATAAAAAAAAAAGAAAAAAAAAACTACCTCTTTCTAGTACGTATTAGGCGGGTTACACACTGAAGTGGCGTGTCTGCCACGCGGAGGCACGCTGCATGCGTCGTGCCAGTACATCGGCGAGTACGATGCAAGGAGCTTACACACTGGAATGGCGCCACATGGCCATTTTATATCTGACTATACTCAGTATGTTCATAAATGTCAACAAGTGAAGATGAGCTGTTCCTGTTGTTAGCTGGAAAATAAATTTAAATTACTTTATTTATAAATTATTATTATAAAGTTTTTAGTCTCGAAAACGTACAAACATTGAAAAACAAAAATTTACAATACATTTTTTAAATGTACCGGTACATATCTTTTGATCTATATATTAGATTTTAAATATTAAAACAGATTTGGATTCACATTAGGCTAAAATCATCTTTAACTTGTTATATTCATAACCCAAATAACTAAAATAAATATCAAATAATACAAAATAAAAAAAATATTGTTCACCATTTGTCGAATTGTAAATAGTAATTTTTATAGGCCTAGTCAGTAAAGGTGTTGAAATTTGTTGTAGCAATCTGATATTTTTAAATTGTTATTGTAGGTATGTTTTCTAAACATGGTTCAAATTTTATTAAAATCGGTTAAATAGTTTTAAAGTTATTCAATTTTTACTGAAGACATGAACAAAAAATTGTTCACAGAATCAAGATAACGGAAAGTAGATTTTATAGGCTTAGTTAGTAAAGGTGTTAAAATTTGTTATCTGATTTTTTTTAAATTGTTATTGTAGGTATGTTTTCTAAACGTAGTTCAAATTTTATTAAAATCTGTTAAATATTTGTAAAGTTATTCAATTTTTACTGAAGACATGAACAAAAAATTTTTCACCGAATAAAGATATCGGAAAGTAATTTTTATAGGCCTAATCAGTAAAAGTATTACAATTTGTTGTAACAATCTGATTTATTTATATTATTATTATAAATATTTTTTCTATATATGGGGTTCAAATTTTATAAATATTTCAGATAAATATTTCTAGATTTTTTCAATTTAGAACCTGTAGAACACAAATCAGACCTGAATTAAATACTGACGAAGGCCAGAGAGTGGTATCTGCGCATGCGCTGGGTCAAGATGCGTGTGGCATCGGTGTTCGAGTGGCAGATGCGTGGCGCAGCGTGATGCACGGAAGATGCGCCACGCCACTGCTACTTCAGTGTGTAGGAACCCGTTTAAAAGCATTGGTTGATTTTCGCGTGGCGAGCAGCTACTTGCCATTTGCAGCAAGCTGCATGCCACGCTACTTCAGTGTGTAACCCGCCTTAGTATAGAAGTATAGACAAGATACCAATGGTGCCTGGAGGCACATTTAAAAAGACAGTCTGTGAACCCTAGAACCCCCTAGGGGAAAAACAAACTTACAACACCTCAATTTTCAAAATAGTTTGACCTTTTTAAGTTTTATTACATATAACCTAACTCACATAACATCCATCCGCTGTAGAACAAGCTGACAGCAGGGTGTTATCGACTTTGTAATATCGATACTCGCAAATCTTTCACATCTGCATAAATCTTGCTTGATTACTTTATAATGCTGACGTATTAGCATAATATCGACTTATCATTTACGATAACCTCAGCCTATTAAATAACTGGTTAAGTTTATAAACTCTGAACAGTTTCGCCCGAGTAATTAGCATTTTGAATAAATATACACAGAAAGCATCGATCGCTGTTAAAATAATGAAGCTATCCTTGTAGTCATTGTACAATCATTGGATGAAATGGTCAAAGAACCTAAACATGATTGGAACGATGTTTTGAGAAATAGTAATAATGTGTCTTTGTTAAACATAATCTAAAAAAAATGGTTTTAATATAAAAAAGAATAGTAGCTCCTGACAATACTCTTGGTTCATATAAGGATTGCCATTCCATGCTATTCATTTACTTATATGACAGAGAAAAAGAATAAAGGAAACCTATCAACCGATTAAAATGTTTACAATCAACTAAAAAATTAATATTTATAATCAGTAGGAATGAAGAAAACCACCATCAGAAAGAATAAAAAATAAATAGTAAAACTAATAAACGGTACCAGATAACTGCCACATACTTTCTCCCAGTTGAAACGTTATACCTTCCCAAGAGTTGCATAGGAGGTGGTTATTTAGAATTGCAAAAGTAGGACATAACATGGAAAATATTAGAAGCATGTAACACACAACCATTTTTATATTATTATTATTATTATTATTAAAACTATTCGATCGATTTCGAACAAATTTGCATCAAACATCATGTCAATTAGGCCTGTATAGAAGTACGAAAAAAAGTTTTGAAAATTTAGAAAAACAACCCCCTTTTTGGCCAAAAACCCTCAAAAATCAGTTATTATTATTATTATCTAAACGATCATTTTTAGAAAGATGCGGTTTTTTGCATACGGTAGTGTACATTAAGGGCTACAAATAAGCCAAATTTTATCAAAATCGTTAGAGCCGTTTTAAATTTTTTTTTATTTTCCTCGTTTTTTGCCATTTTTGGGGGGTAAGACCTCTTAAAAATAAGAAATTTGAAAAAAAAGAAAAACACGCCTGGTACTACACGTACATACCAAATTTCATCAAAATCGGTTTGGTCTCCAGCTCTGTACACATCCTAACAGATCAATAATGGTCGCAATCAATAATCCAAACTGACCGTGTGAATCTAGAATTTCGATTACCGATCGAACTAGTAATAAAATTATATACGGTGTCCGCGTAGACCGCCCCCCTCCCCTAGACCTATTGATATGTAATTTGAAATATGGTTTTCCACCAGCTACTACTTTAAAAGGTATTTTCTGCCTCATTAATAGCGTAGAAAGAGACGGAAAAGTGCCCATATAAATAGCATCGAGTTTTCTTGCCTTGGCTGGTTTTTTATCTGGGCACTTTTCCGCCCGCTAAATCATATGTTGGTAAAACGGTTGCTGAAACAACAACGCACCAAATAACGCCCTAAAAAACTTAAAAAACACAAATTTTTTACTCCAACCTCCCACCCCAAACCCGACGCTATATCTGAGGAGACTTTTTACCACATTTAGAGCAAATGATAATGAACAACTTCAAACAATGGGACCTTTGTTTTGTTTTTTGTTTTATTCTTCAGTGTGGGTCTAATTTGACTGTACTAGAGAGTGTTTGCGTGGTTCCGTTTTTCAATGTTGACAAGTTTCAACAATCTGAGGAGGAAAGGGCAGTGAATTAGACAAAGAACGTACCTCAATCCCAGACCCTTCAAAGAGGTGCCGGATATAATATTTAGGTATTTATTATGTAACTTTTTTGTACCCTAGTACTAACAACTTAAATTTTTCAACTACTTTTGTTTTGTTTTTACATTCCATAATATGACTTATTTCTTGGAAGTGTACCCGAAATTCAAACAGCTGTATCTCAGAAGCTATTCATGGTAGAAATCCCATTTCGGTCATATATTAAAGTTATATTTCTCTACTTTAAAGTTAGTCCTTATCAGTTTTACTGAAAAACTATTTTTTGACGGTGAAAAACACAAATGCTATCTAAAAACTAAAAATTTTTGCAAATTTTTAACATTTTCTTGAAATTTGAATGGCTGCAACTCGAAAAGGATTATCCTCAGGAAGATGATTTTCATTTTAAATTGTGGTAAATTTACTGTTCTTTAAACCAAAAAGGATTGAATAATGTTTTTTGTCAAACCAGTCCTTCATACTAAACATTAGAAAAAACTAGAACAAGGTATAAAATGTGGAGTTTTCGTCGCCGGTGGCGCGCGCGGAACACTTGTATATATTAGTGCTACGTATAAAACATCTCTACAGTTAAGTAGCATTAAATGTTCAACATGCTTTCTTAAATTTATTGAAGCACTTTTAATAACTTAAATGTCTATATTTGACCTATTTAGTGATTTTCTTAGTACAAAACTATTGGTTTTGCTTATTTGAATCACCATTTTTGTTCATTTACCAATAAAAATGCTCTTTACTCATAAACCAACAACTATAAGACTATAAACGTAAAAACCTTTTATAAAGCTCATATTTTATGGAGTATATTTTTTCAATGTTTTATCTTGAACGGTTCTCTAGTTATAAGCGTTTTAATAAACGGCGCCCCCACCATATTCCCCCCTCCCCCCCGGCGATGTCGACCACGCTGGGGGCGACAACATGGCTTTTCATGATCACTATAGTGCCTATAACAATAATTAGAAATAAAATTTGTCAGGCTTTCCATTCATACTCAACCCCCTTCAGATCCTGGACTAAAATGGACTTGCGTGCTATGTATTCTTGGCATAACCTCAATTTATTGTTTTTGTAAATATGTTTAATTAAAGTTTCTTCTCGCAGGCGGTAACATTTTCTTCCAATGCGACGAAATGATACTTTCCGATAACTATTAACATTTGTATAGCAAATGAAACCACGGCATCACAAGTACTATTTTCTAACACAGCTACCGCGGACACATCTAGTATTGTTTTATTTGATTATGTTGGTGGAACTGTATTAGTTATGGATACTGTTAACGGTTTGACGTCCGTAATATCATTGCACCAGGTGATCTAATGTTGAATCATTAACGATGACGGATGAGTAATGATACATCCATTATCTGTTCATTGTTAGGGTTATCAAGAATTAATTGCTTTTAGCATATAGGTTGCCGAGCTACGGGGATTGTAAATATTAATACGACGTTATTGTGATCGGATGAAACTGCATTTGGGGTACAGTTTTGCACGCAGGTAGATGTTTCTGTCCTTTCGCTTGTGCTTTTTTTCAAACGAGAAAATTAGATATGTATTCGTAAATGATGTTATCGAAATAATGCTAAGCAGTAATTAATAATTCGACCACGCAGCTGAACCGCTGACGTGAGTTGAGCGAATTTCCAAAATTAAGTTTATAGGCCTATGTTTTAGGGTTTCAACCAACAATTTGGAAAATAGGTCTATTCACGATGGTGCTGAATAGCTGCAAAATGGTTCGTACGCCAATCCGCATATTGGGAGTTTCTTCAATACACAAAGCATTGCGTGTTTCCCACGCCAACCCCCGTATTGGGAGTATCTTCAATACACAATGTATTGCGTGCTTCGCACGTTAACCACATGGTAGAATCCACCGCATGGCTTTGAACCGGGTACTTCTATGGTATTTTACGTTTTTAACGATTTTGGGGGAACCAAGCGAGCTATAAGGTCGCGTGAAAAAAACAAAATGTGCAGAATAACATCCTAAAAAAAACTCAAAAACAAATTCATTCTTGTAGGAAAAATCTCGAAAAATATTTACTTCCGGTCGAAAAACGTGCTTTCAGTTGTTGGATTTTTTTGGCTAACGAACTCGTCCGAGCGACGTAGACAACCAACATGTGTACCAAATTTGAACCAAATCGACTTAAAATGTGGCCGCTAGAATATATATATATATATATATATATGAATTTTAATGACACAACAAAACGTGTTCTGGGGACCATGATCGGTGCTCATTTGCTACTCCCGACCTTGGGTCTTACCATAAGGGCCACTGCAATAGCTCATTTTCCTATGGAAATTCGCTAAAAAAGGTGAAACTACGTGATTCCGAGTTTGGTCAAACCGTTAAAGATTAAGCGAAACACGAAGACGAAGAAAGTATCTAGTACTAAGAAACAAATAGTAAAATTATTTAAATACAATCTACACAGTCAACAAGGCTTAACGTTGTATGCGCTTTGTGAAGCAGGCAGTTTACTGTTTTAATAAACAATTTGTCTTCACTTTAGAGGCGTTTTAATTAATTAAAGAGAGATACAAAATTTAAACTCTTTCATTTTTTTATATTATTATAACATTTTTATCTTTATTAGCGAACTTCCATAGGAAAAATAGTTATTGCAGTGGCCCTTATGATAAGACCCAAGGTCGGGAGTAGCAAATTAGCACCGATCATGGTCCCCAGAACACGTTTTCGGGCGTCATTAAAAACTATTAACTGTGTTCACACTTTAATTGCGATTTGGTGCACACGTTGGTTTTCTAAGTCACTGGGAAGAGTTCGCTGACCTAACAACAACCGTAGAAAAGTTTTTGACTGAAAGTACATTTGTTGGAGATTTTTCGTACTAAAATGAAACATTTTTGGAGTTTATATAAAAAAATAAATATGGGAGATTATTCTGCACGTTTTGGTTTTTTACACGACCTCACAGTCCATATGCTTGCTCCGAAATCGATCAAAACGTAAAAGCACCCGGTAGTATTTACCTCGCTAGACGAGTTTGTCTGCTACGAACAGAGCGAAGCAAGTACTAGGTGCAAACTCGCAACGCTAGTTAGAGTCGTAGCTGGAGGCTGACGTGGAAACAAATTCTACTAATTTCGAACACGTAGGCAGCTATTCAGCTCCCTCTGCGCTTCAGCTGCGTGATTGGACTATTCAGCAGTCTTTAAAGTTTAGAAAACATAGTGTTTAGTTTAGCGCATGCGCAAGGTTGTATTTTGATTTATTTAATTCGTTAACATATAAGCTGTAACACATATATATATATATTATGACTAGGGGAGACCCCTGCGTGCTTTGCATGCCAACCCCCAATGGAACCTTCTAAAAACATACGTTATGTTTTATTTATAATAAAGTTGTAGTATTAATAATAACCTCAAAACTAAGATGGTAAATAATGTTAAATATTCAAACCAAATTATCTGTACTAATATTATAAAGAGGTAAAGTTTGTTTGTTTGTTTGTTTGTATGTAGGGGGTAATCTCTGGCGCTACTGAACCGATTGAAGAAATAGTATTACTAATAAAAAGCTACACTATCCCTGAGTAACATAGGCTATAATTCATTTCGATAAAAACCTTTTTTTATTTTAATATTTGTAAATTTAGTCGGAAAAAATCTTAGGTTAGGCCTGGAATGATAAACCAACACATTATGTATTTACATTTATTACCATAGCAACCAATTGAATAAAATAACAGATAATATAGATGTTTGCTTCAGTATTTCCATTAACAGCTGATTTCAAAATTTGAAGCAATTATTTTTGTATTTCTAGCTTTTAGGTTAGGGTTTTAAAGTGTAGACCTGAGCTTTGCTGGTTCTTTTAACTATTATTAACTGCTGTTATAAAATATAAGAAATAATTTGGTTTGAACATTTAAAATTATTTACCATCTTAGTTTTGAGGTTATTATTAATACTACAACTTTATTATAAATAAAACATAACGTATGTTTTTAAAAGGTTACATTGGGGGTTGGCGTGCGAAGCACGCAGGGGTCTCCCCTAGTTTCTTATATTTTATAACAGCAGTTAATAATAGTTAAAAGAACCAGCAAAGCTCAGGTCTACACTTTAAAACCCTAACCTAAAAGCTAGAAATACAAAAATAATTGCTTCAAATTTTTAAATCAGCTGTTGATGGAAATATTGAAGCAAACATCTATATTATCTGTTATTTTATTCAATTGGTTGCTATGGTAATAAATGTAAATACATGTGTTGGTTTATCATTCCAGGCCTAACCTAAGATTTTTTCCGACTAAATTTACAAATATTAAAATAAAAAAAGGTTTTTACCGAAATGAATTATAGCCTATGCTACTCAGAGATAGTGTAGCTTTTTATTAGTAATACTATTTTTTCAATCGGTTCAGTAGCACCCGAGATTACCCCCTACATACAAAAAATCAAACAAACAAACAAACTTTACCTCTTTATAATATTAGTATAGATATACAGGGTGTCAATTAAGTCTGGGTACGGTTTAATATTTCGTATATAAGGAAAATTTGAAGGTAGATGTGATTGAGGAACCTACTCTATGTAAAAATGCAATTTTATTACGATATCAAAAAACCAAAAAATTTCCGCCATTTTGAATGTAACTTTGTTTTTTTTTTAAAATAGGAAGGTGGTAATGTGATACATCATTTCGATGTAGAATTTCAAGAAAAAACCAACTGTGAAATTTGCAAATCCATATTTTCAACCGATCAAAAATGGCGCCCAAAAACAACGAAATCGTGTTTTCTGATTATGCCCCATTTTGATGTACTATTTTTGTTTTACAATTATTTATTATTCTTTTGGGATTCAGAATTAAATAAGCGTTCAAACGATATGCCACACAACGATATGTATGAATAGTAAACATTTTTGAGATACAGCCATTTTGATTTTTTCAAAATTGATTTCGAGTAATTCAACCAAATATCGTTGTAAGGCATATCGTTTGATAGCTTATTTAATTCTGAATCCAATATACAATATTAGTCTAAGTTTTTTTGTTGTAAGAATAATAATGTACATTTATACACCTGATTCGTTCATCCTGAAATGTATGGTTAGCGCACGGTCTGTCTTGGGCTATTGGTTTGAATTATTGCTATTTCAATAGAATCATAAAAGTTATGAGTTTATGTTTTAAAAATATACTGTATAAGCATACTGACGATGAAAACTTGAGTGATTTTTAAATCGAACAATAATATAGTTTTGCCTGAATCGGTGTAATGTATTTAAAGTACATGCGGTTGATTTAAGTAAGCCTGTTGTTAAAACGTGTGAGCTTTTGTTTTGTTTTCCAAAATATATTTCAGGTTTTAGAGGGAAATGTTTAACTGTATGCTCTGAACATTTATTATGTTGAAAATCCCTATCGGCACACACCCAGTTGTTGTTGTAGACTGAAAATAAAGTAAATCACATTTTTTGTTTAAATTATACATTTCAACGACTTCTAACCTCAAAACAAGTCCATCTACGTCATATTAAACTTAATATTTTTTCTCGTTTGTATCAAATTAATGGGATCTTGTTAGTAGAAAGATAAAATGCACATGTTAATGCCGATGGCATAATCTCAAGTTAACCAGGGCGTGTAACAGATGTTTATAATTAAATAAAACAAGCTTCAGGACTGCATGTGTTACTGCGAAGGAGTGCCATTGATAGACTACGAATACAACCATGTCTTTACAGTAGCCTAGTGACACATCACAGTTGGAATCAGATTACAGCTTGCTAACTGTATGTCATTTGTAATTTTGTATTTATTTATTATAAACAGAGTTTAATCATATAAACTTAACATAGCTTTTAGGATCGACTAAATGTCTCCAATGTCTGAATCGCATTTGTAGGGTTAGCATTAGCATTATAAACCCTTAACTTTTATACACTAGCTCTTGTTTTAATAGAAAGTTTATTATTCTTGTTGAGCAAAATCCTGGGGTCAGCGTTAAGGAGCGAACATCCTTAATACCAGTCATCGTCTTCATGGCTTGATTGATATGGGCTTGGGTGTTGATTATGCCTAAAGGCCACCTTCTTTATTTCTTCTTTCACTAAATTCATTTTGAGATCTCGGTGTAAATAATTTTCCCGTTGTACCATAGAGCTTGAACTATATCTCTGGGGACTTTATTTTGAAACTTTTAAATGGTATTAATGTTTGTTACCTTCGAGCATACCTAAATTTGAGTGCCGTAGGTCCATACATACACACTTTAGCACTTGCTTATATTAGGAGTTTATTATTGACAGACAGCTCCGAGTTTCTTTCTAGCAGCCTGTGTAGTGCTGCTATATTTAATATTCATTTTTACTTTCTCACTATACTATAGTATAGAGAAGCTATAGTGATCGCCAAAAAAATTGATGTTGAGATTTTTTGTGGAAATATCCGTTTTTGGGACCCCTTGAATCCAAAAAAGTGGTTTTTACAAAATATCTGTCTGTGTGTTTGTATGTATGTCTGTATTTATACAAAGCTAGAGAGAAAACTATTCGATCGATTTCGAACAAATTTGCACCAAACATGGCCAAATTAGGCCTGTATAGATGCACGAAGAACGGTTTTGAAAAAGTTTGAAAAACAACTCTCTTTTTGGCCAAAACACCCCCAAAAAATCAGTTATTATTATTTTATAAAAAAAACGTAACGATTTTGATAAAATTTACCTTATTTGTAGCCCTTAATGTACCGAAATCAAAAAACCTCACCTTCCAAAAAATTCTTGTTTAGCTAATAATAATAATAATCCTAATATCTAATTTTTGGGGATTTTTCATGCCAAAAAGGGGTTGTTTTTCAAATTTGTCAAAACCTTTTTTCGTGCGTCTATATAGGCCTAATTGACATGTTTGGTACACATTTGTTCGAAATCGATTGAATAGTTTTCTCTTTAGCCAATAATAATAATATTTATTACTTACTTTCCTACTTTAATACAATTACGAAGTCACAGTTGGGGTTACATACGATGGTACATATGCGGATTGGCGTGCGAAGCACGGAATGTACTGTGTATTGAAAATACTTTTAATATGCGGGTTGGCATGCGAAGCACGCAATGCATTGTGTATTGAAAGTACTCCCATACGGGGGTTAGCGTGCAATGTACTCAGTGTTCAGTGTCTAGCTCACATGTGCGTCCTTAGCAGTGAAGGTGTTAATAATTTAAATATGTTTGTGAAAGAGTATGTACCAGTTTCTGGTACCGTTTATTTCTTTTTCTTTACACGTTTCTTCCACTTCAGCTTGGTATCAAGGTTCATGTCTTCGCGGTATTTGAAAGGGATATTATTTTGTCATTTATTATGAGCGGTATCGGAACTGGGGTTGTATTGGTGATACGGATAAACGTAGATTTTTCTTGATTTATTTTAATGCCCCAGCATTTGGTCCATTTCATTTACGCTCTCTGTAGTTGACCCGTTGCACAACAGCTGAGATAGTACTTTGGTCGGCAAAGGTGGCCATGGTGGTATTTTTATCCCGAGGTTTATCGCGGGTAAATAGTAAATAAAGGGTTAGCCCAAAGACACTTTCCTGAGGCACTCCTGCTGTTATCTTGTTGTCATAACACGAAAGTACTTATCTGCAATAACGAATTGAGAATTTCAAAATACTGATTTGTAAAATGTATTCGAAACCGTCTCTGATTTAGGATCAAGTTTACAAGTAGGTTTTATAATTTTATTCAATTCGTTCATTATCTACATTATACAATCTTTTCTATTCGCATATATACCGTGACCCATAAATATTTCTAAATTAAGAGAAGGTGAAACTTTTATGATTCTATTAAAATAACAATAATTCAGAGAAATAGCCCGAGAGAGTGAGAGTTTAAAATATATCTTTACGTTTGTTCACCTAAGTTGTTTTTTTAGGCTGCCAAGAATGAAGTAAACGAAAATAATTGTAAAAATACTTGAAGCTAATCATATTTATAGCCTACATTCATTTTATACCTTATTTACAAAACAATCAACATCCATTAATGATAAAACTTTTTTGTTTTGTTCTCTTCGTTCTTCAGAAGAAAATACTATAATAACAAACTATAACTAATTGTGTATGGGCCGTTAAATAAACTTTGAACACCAAATCTCACAAATAATACGTTTATTGACTCAAACGCGTTTCAACGACAAAGTCGCCATCTTCAGTGATGCACGAGCTACAATAGTCAAACTATAACTGACTAAGCTAAACTGTTTGACTATTGTAGCTCGAGCATCACTGAAGATGGCGACTTTGTCGTTGAAACGCGTTTGATTTAATAAACGTATTAGTTGTGGGATTTTGTGTTCAAAGTTTATTCCATCAAGTATATCTTCTCACAAGTCAAGCTCGATATTTATTTATATTATCATTATTTTACATCTCTTAAAGCCTAAATTCGGCTGAAATTTGGTACATTTATTTTATAAATGTCACATGGATAAAGTAAACCCATCGAATTTCGGTCGCTACCCGCTTAGGGGTTGAAACGGGGAAACTACCCCGTACAAAAAATATAAATTAAACTTACTTTCTACAAGCTTAAGAGCTGAAATTTTGTACATATTATTCTTCCAGTAAGAAACCCCATTTGGATTTCTATGAAATTTGTCTTTTGAACTGGGATAACCACCGTTACAAATACATAATAATTCGACCACGCAGCTGGACCGCTGACGTGAGTTGAGCAAATTTCCAAAATTAAGTTTATATGCCTATGTTTTAGGGTTTCAACCAACAATTTGGGAAATAGGTCTACTCACGAAGGCGTTGAACAGCTGTCTGTGTGTACGATATATATTAGTAGAATTTGTTTCCTCCTAGCGGCCTCGCGAGTTTGCACCACTTGTCTTCGAACCGGGTACTTTTATGGTATTTTACGTTTTGGTCGATTTTGGGGGAACCAAGCGAGCTATAAGGTCGCGTAAAAAACCAAATGTGCAGAATAACAAAAATCCCCCGTGTGTAAAAATCCCCCAAAATAGTTACTTCCTGTCAAAAAACGTACTTCCGGTTGGATTTTTTTGGCTAACAAACTCGTCCGAGCGACATAGACAACCACGTGTACCAAATTTGGACCAAATCGGACTTAAAATGCGGCCCCTAGAGTGCGAGTACATATATACATATACATTGTACATATGTATGAATTTTAATGACACCCAAAACGTGTTCTGGGGACCATGATCGGTGCTCATTTGCTACTCCCGACCTTGGTTCTCACCACAAGGGCCATTGCAATAGCTCATTTTTCTTATGGAAATTCGCTAAATAATTCTTTCGCTTGCTATGAAGCTAGATACATGAAATGCGGCACTAATTATGTTATAGGCCTATTAGGGGGAAAACGCCCAGGGGGTAAAATATTTCTCGTGAGCAATTATATAGTTCAGCTAAAATGTAGTCATATTTGCGAGCGAAGCAACGAGTATCTGCTCTCGAGTGAATCGTATATAAAAATAGGAAATTTTCTCAAACTAATGAAATAAACCAATGAAATGTGTTCTCTTTACTTGAAAAGAGCGAGGATTTTGTTTTAGAGAGAATTGTGTTGGAGCTTATTGCACGCCAATCACGCACCCCCTCTAATCCTCCCTATTGAAATAGGATTAGTTTAACAGACAGTCCAAATAATTGACTGCATCCAGAGTCAAATCTCATTTTATATTATTTACAATACTATTAACTCTTTCTGCCCGTCTGTCTATATCCGTTGGGCCGGATAACACGTGTTAGGACCGTTTCTCTGTACACATTTACGCAATTTCTACCGATTTTAAAAACCATCGTTACCTCATATATTCAGAAAATCTCCTAATATACAGGAACTCTCTGGTTCCCTTTTGTTAGTTTGTTCTTCGGATCGAGACAAACCTATTTCACAATATAAACACGGGTCTACGGTGCCTACTTTTTTTCGTCTGTCTGTCTGTCTGCCTGTGTTTTTTTACAAAATAATTGATATCTAAAGAATGGTTTTACCGATTGAGTTCAACTTGACATGAAGACATACCTAACAACGATCTATGTCGAGTAAAATAAGCGATTATATCCAATTTTGCGTTTAAAAATGGCGACTGTTTGAAAATTTCAAACCTAAATTACCCCAAAAACTGTACATTTTAACAAAACTTTTCAAGACACCTTTTTTGTGTAGCCTTTTTAATTCCCTACCGGATGGTGTAAAATTATCACAGCAATCAGATGAAGGATAAATAGTTAAGTTAAAAATAATAACAACATAATACGTAAACACAATACTGTATTGTTGTGTTTACTGTGTTGGTATAGGATAAACATACTAATGACCAAACTTAACTATTATCCTTCATCCGATTTTTTTAAAAGTTACAACATTCAATGCAGACTACAAAGGGCTAGAAAAATGTCTTGCCATTCTTTGTTAAAAGGTTCGGTTTTAGGTAATTTAATTTTCGAACAGTTGCCATTTTAATGCGCATGATTGGATATAATCGTTATTTTATTTAAATACATCATTCTTAAGTTAAACTTCATGTCAAGTTTAAACTCAATCGGTCCAACTGTTATCTGGATAAAAATTATTTAGTGAAAACAAAATGGGCGCTATGTGGAAAAAAGCATTTCCTGACACATGTCCAATTGGTTTTTCTCAATCTTATGTGCTGAATCATATCTTAGAATATTGCAGAATCATTATGAAATAGCCTGTATGTACTTAAATATCTTCGTAAAAGTATGCAAAACAGCCCAATATTGTGTTTATGTATCTTTTAACTTAACTGTTATCCTCCATCCGATTGTTTTGATAGTTACACCATCTGGTAGGGAATTAAAAGGCTACAGAAAAAGGTGTCTTGAAAAGTTTTGTTGAAATGTACAGTTTTTGGGGTAATTTAGGTTTGAAATTTTCAAACAGTCGCCATTTTCAAACGCATAATTGAATATAGTCGCTTGATTTTAATTAAAATAGACCATTGTTAGGTATAGCTTCATGCCAAGTTAGAACTGAATCAGTCAAACCGTTCTCTAGATATCAATTATTTTGTAAAAAAAAAAAAAAAAAAAAACACATACGAACAGACGAAAAAGTAAGCACCGTAGACCCATGTTTATACTGTGAAATATGTTTGTCTCGACCCCAGGAACAAATCCGCGGAAGGTGACCAGAGAGTTCGAGGTCACCCTGTGTAGGCATTGTAAATTGTAAAATAAAGATGACAGCGTGGAACTTATCAATAAAAATATCGCAACCCAATGAAAACTAATAAAAACGCAACTATTGAACTTCACATGTAAGTAAAGTCTCGAATTACACAGTCAAACTTTAATTTTAGTCAATATTAAATGATTCACTGGATAAAACATAATAATTCTGCAACATTAAACTTCACAAAGTTGTAAGTAATACCACGAAATGCAGAACTGAACATTATTTTCTTTTTGAATTAATGTTGTCCCAATATAACTTACTTCATACCTTGTAAAATATTTGCTAGTTCAACACTAGTAGAACTAAAGGATTATTTAACATTCTTAAACATGCAAATAAGTTTACAAATACATAATTGAACTTATTAAACTTAAATAGACATTACCAAGATAACATTGATAACATTATTTTTACGAGCCATCAATCATGTCGAAATGTCACTTATAGGAGTAATAGCCAATGTACAAGGCGGGGTATAAAAAATGTAACGAAAAACAAATTGGTTCATTATTAACACAGCAATATTAAACTAAGCATTAACATTTGTATTACACAACTATATGTTTAATATATTTCCCTCCATTATCGACAACATATTCCATACATAATCATTGCAGTGTCCATGTTGTTACATTGGTCAGGGGTAACATCTCCAAGATGTTGGTTCTATGTTTTGACGGAGCTTTTATAGGCTTCTTGGAACCGGTGTAAAGCCATTTTCTTTTAACAGTCCCACTGTCACACAGCTGAGGTCAGGACTTCGGGAAGGATAGGGAAACTCTGTTGGAAAATGTCCCTCCAACAGTTTGTTACCACGACCCGCATGCGCAGTTACTGGAATATCTTTTCACAAAACAACTGCAAATCAGCTTGAAAACGATCAATGACTTGTTCTATGTGCATTGCTGCAGTCATTGTGATTGCCTGTTTATTTACATCTTCAATAAAGTATGACACCATATTTCGAAGCTGCAACCCACATTGTTCTGAATGTAGTGGTCTTTGGGCGTATTCATCTGGCTTCTCCTAACCCAAAACACGCGTATTTTGTTTGTAAACATGACCAATAAGCAAAACATGGTATTCATCTCATTACCATCAATTGTCCAAGTAATTTGGATTGTCAAATAGAAAAGCCTCAGAAACTTACACGTTGAGGGAAATCATGAGTTTTCGCGTATTCGGTATCATACTTCTTGAATCAATGTGTAGCTCTTTAGACATGCGCCAAATGGTCTTGTTAGGAGACTGTAACACTTTGTCAACATTTTCATTTGTCCTCGTTCTACGAGGTCTTCCAGAACGCCCTACATTGTGATTTTTAACCGACCTTAAACATTCTAACCCAACTTAAGGCGGTTTTGTTTGGAGCACGGTTTGGAGCTGATTTTGATAATGTGTTAAGACTTTATCTTTACAATTGCCAAGGATGGCCCACCACTCCGACCTTCACCGTAACTGCGGAAGTAATGTTCCACACAAAAACCACGCCCTTCTTCACTATATCGCGGCATTTTTATCTTGAAAATATGCAACTATACAGTTCGTTATCTGAATGCGGCAACAGTGTGACAACAGAGGTTTCAATAAATTACCAAATGTAAAAAATCAGGTGTTTATATAAAATTAAGAAAAACAGCTGTTAAACGCTAATAATGCAGTGCAGTTACCTTCTTTTGCCTCGCCCTGTATTACTGTAACTTTATAGATTAGGTTGTAGTGACACAAGACATTATACCATCGTTCTGTATGATGTGTATCTGCTATGACTTTCTATGCTTCTGAGTAATTAAATGAGTTCTAAAAGTTTCCAAAAGTAGTTGAACGTTATAAATTACATTAAATTACTATTAATCAAAATACGGTAACCAAGGACTGATGTGACCTACTTTATTTAAATCAAATAAACAGAAATGGCGTTTCAACGTTTGCATTCAATTATAAACTTTTGTTTTGGTGAAATGTCTCGGATGGTGGATCAATGTTGATATTCAATTATAGCTGCTGAAACTTTAATCACTATTAAGGCTTTATTTATAAATCAAGCTTGTTTGTTTGTTTATCACGATTTAGCTAAACATCCAGT
>JAGFPH010000136.1:547435-559179 GCA_018207615.1 Philaenus spumarius
GGGGAATTTGTAAAATAGTTTATTATTAATTTGTTTTATAATAGTTTGAAGGGAGGATTCGTAAAATAGTTTATAATTTATTTGTTTTATAATAGTTTGAATTGGGATTCGTAAAATATTTTATTATTAATTTGTTTTATAATACTTTGAAGGAGGATTCGTAAAATAGTTTGTTATTAAAAGGTTTTTTTTTGTGAATACCAACATTTGTGAAATACAATATTACCATCCTAAAATGTCTTTTAGAAAATTTCATAAATTGTAATCGTGTAAAAGTACATACGGTACTTGAGTTTTGAAAATCGGTCCGTTGTTACGACTTTCTTTAACAAACTGTTAAAGGTCAAACTGTACGCATTTAGCGCTTTTGCGTTAATATTCATGACTACATTAGCTGACACCTAGAAACTACGTCGGTCAAACACTGTCATTTCAGATCGTTAAGATGTTGAAAAACACTATCAACTTATTGCCCTCACAACTTCGACCGAGTATTCAAATATTCACCGTGTTTGTTCCTTGAAACAATCTATCGAAGCACTCTATGCGATTATTTCACCGACTATGCAGTGAAATCGTAAGACTGTTACCAGACAAAATGTAAAATATGATGAGCTATCGCAGTGACCCTTGTGTAGTAAATGTGCACCGACCATGGTCCCCAGAACACGATTTGGGGTGTAATTAAAATGTATATATACATGTGCTCGCACTCTAACGGCTGTATTTTAAGTCCTATTTGGTACACCCGTTGATTCTTAATTTTGTAAACCCATATAACAGAGGAACTAAGTGACCAAACTACAAATTTGTCGTAACATATGTTAATTAATCTGTATTATATTTAAAAAACTAACAACAAAACCCGTATTTGTATGTCTAAACATGTTTAGTTACTGTTAAGAGCGTTTTCATTGGTTAAAAACGCTTTCATACAAAAATATCTTCCGCTCAGTTAGTTTGTTTAAAAAATTTTATATCCCTTTAACGTTTAACAAAAAAAGTCTTAAAATCACTTGTAAAATACAAAGCCGTCAGAACATATAGGGTGTTCCATAAGAAATTCGAAAATTGACCGCCATATTGGAAAATGGTGGCCATTTACAAATATTTTAATTACATATTTGTTTTTGTAATTTCTAAACAAACAAGTAAAGGTTCCCTATTTAAAGTTTGCCGTCTGATTTATAGTTTACAAGATACCATTGGTGGCCCAATACACCCTGTGTGGGTGTGTGTGAGGGTGGGTGTGTGTGCGTGTGTGTGTGTGTGTGTGTAGTATGTTTTAATGTTGACATAGTGGTTCCTAGTGGGCGAACCGCAAACAACATTTGCTAATGACTGAATGGGAAAAGTCGAAACGGCCGTCGTGTAACAAATAACGACGAATCTAAGGTAATATATATTTGAAAACAATCCAGTCAGGCTACCATTAATTAATGAATATACAAACATACCAAAAGCACGTAGTTAGGACAAACTTTATCATATTACTTTAAATGAGCAATTCTTGTATCTATTTTTGTATCTATCTTTGTATCTGCCGCGGATCTCGAAAACGGCTCTAACGAATTCAAAGACATTTTGTATTTAGGTGTAGTTTTGATTTTTAAGTACACTCATTTAGTTGCATTTCGTGAAACAACGCAATTTTTTGAGAAGATCTAATTTAAAAGTTGAAAAATGTTAACATAGGGTCTCTTATGGGTTGCCACGTTGGTTAAAAAATAACAACGAAATAGTAAATTAAGCGATAAAAACAGCTGTTTATAAACAAGCCAATTTATACTCTTTTATCAGTTGATCATTGGATAGTTTTTAATTACTGTTAAAAAACAAGCTAAATTAGTAGTGTTTTAGCACGTTGGAATTATAATAAATTCGGCCTGATTTAACAATTTATTTTGTCAAAAAAAAAAGGTAAACTTGGCAAAGATGGATAAATTCTAATAGTAAATTTTGTAATATAGGCCTGGCTCATTTCTGAAATATAGTATTGAGGTTATGTTAATCCTGCAATAATTTTTACTATATTTAGGCCTGGTTTCAAAACTTTAGTTGACAGAAGATAGTAGCCTAGAAATAGAACTAAAATCGTAATGAAAGCCTCTCACGTTTCTAAATAATGTACTTGAGGTTATAATTAATCTTGTAATTACTGTTAATATATTTAAACCTGGTTTCATAATTTTACAAACCTATGTACAAACGAGCCAAAGATTAACGAGATTCTTTAGCAAATTTTCCAACTGCGAGCGAAGCGTCCAGGGGAAGAGCCCCTAGTTTTCTCTAAATTATCAAAACGTGTTACTAGGTAACTCAAAATATATTAAAAGCATAAACGATTGTACCGACCCAGTTATCGCGTAACAACTACCCTATTTACAACTTTAGTTTCGCACTCGTAGTCGTTCCGTTGCTACGGCAACACCATAACCAATAACACTTCACTGTTGTTATAAATAACAATAGGTTTTATTACCTTTATCGAGCACGTTGTAAACATTTTACAGTTTATTACCTATTAACCGTAGTTCGGCTAAGAAAACCTTTTACTGTTTGAACACATTCATTTTATTTACCCATCGACCATATTTCTAAGAAATAGATTATTTATAGTTTACAGCTCATTGTAAGTTCAATAATGTTTAGTGTAGACATTTATGTTGAAGTAATATTGAAACCAACATTAAAACAAATAAAAATATAGATACAATCATCTGCAAGGTTTAGAAATTCATTTGTTATATTATTTAATTAAATAAATAATAAACAAAATTATAATCACAATAAGAAAAGTTTTTCAAGTACAATCAAATAGTTTTTTTTTTTACCATTTGTTTACTTACAAACTCGTGTTAACATGCGCGGACAAATAAATAAATAACCTACAACAATTAATTTACATATAAGATGAATACAAGTAAAAATAAATACGTAGCCTGAAAAACAGGAAGCAGTGTGTTAAAGTTGGAGCACATGTGAGCCAGTGGGGTGTTGTTGATTGTCGAGTTCCTCAAGGAACAGTATTAGGCCTAATTTTATTCATAATTTATGTAAATACCCTTTGCAACGGCAAGTTTAGTGGTAGGTTGATTTCTTTTGCTGACGACACAGCTATAATTTATACAAAAAGAAATTGGAATGAATGTAAATTAGCCGTGGAAGAAGATTTAATCGGCTTGCGGTTGAAGTTTGCTAGACATAAAATGACACTTAGCACTAGCAAAACTAGTTTTATGAAGTTTTCATTGAAGGATACTGAAGAATCTTTTGCCATAGTCACGTATAAATGTTTAAAACTTATAAATACAAACTCACAGTGCGCTTTGAACTGTTCTTTTATAGAAAATTCCGAAAATATAAAATATTTGGGGGTTATGATAGATAGAGGCAGGTCATGGATAACCATATAAATGCTTTAAAAAGTAAGTTGAATAGAATTATTAGAGTTTTTTTATTTCTTAAAGGGTGTCTGCCCCAAGTACATGTTAAGAAACCTTTATTTTTCACTAGTCCAAAGCAGATTGGAATATTGAATTATTTGCTGGGGAACTGTTTACAACACAAACCTGTATCCTATTAAAATAATTCAAAAAGGCATTATCCGTGTCATACAAAATAAAAACAGAATTGAACCTTCTAGACCTCTTTTTCGTAGTTTATCTTTACTAACACTTAAACATTTATTTATATACAAAGTTCTTAGTGTCTTCTGCAGAAGTGGACAATTTCCCACTGTTTATAATAGGTATAAATTATCACTCCGTTCTAGGCACAATTTGCCTATTCCAAAACCTAGGCTGACAAGTTTTATGAATTCTTTTTCTTATATAGTACCGAAATTGTACAACACATTACCAGTATATATCAAACATTGTACTGGGCAACCAAAATTCCTGAGAACCTTGAAATCTTGGCTGTTCAGTATCGACAATATAGACACTTTCCTAAATAAGTAATATAATACAACTCACTTTTACTTTAAAATTTTCTAAACATTTCTTTTACTGTATTTATTTTTCAAATTGTATACTTTGTTTGATTCATGCGCTACAGGAAGAGCCGCAAATGCAAAAAAACATTATTATTTATTTAAAAGTTTTAAAAATTTGATTAAGCCCAGTTCGTCTCATCTGCTCTATAAAAAATGCTTATACAAAAAGAAAATTTTTGCGGTAAAACTCCTTATAATTAATTGTTTATGTTATATGCTAATCAGTACTCTGATATAATCAATTTTATTTAGTTTTTGAAGTAAAGGTAACCCTCAATACAGGATTCCTACAGAGGGTACCTAATTCTTCCTTTTGTATTTTAAATTTAATACTTTATTTAAATGTCTTATGTTTATGTTTAACGCATGTATTATATTTTACAAGGTTTGTAAAAAAGGAAGAATAAATTAATTTTAATTTCAATTTCAATATAAATAAGTAGTAAAAAATGTGAACTTACGAAAATAAATAGACGTAAAAATAAGTAAGTAGTACACACATTTGAACGCACGAATATAAATAGCCGTAAAAATGTATAGGTAGTACGCATGAATATAAAATTTAAATAGCAAAAAAAATATAAGTAGTACTAACGCGTGGACTCACGAATATATGTAGCCGTACAAATGTATAGGTAATAGAAACATGTGGACGCACGACTACACACAGCCATAAATAATAAGTTGTATATATATATATATACAATTTAAATATATACAATTTTAAAATATAATATATTTATATTTTCACAACATATATAAATATATGTTGTGAAAATATAAATAAACCCAAATTAAAATGTAAAAAATAAATATATATTTATAACAATGATCTGAGTGCGAAAAATATATAAATCATGAAAGTAACTGCCTTTCTTTTTCGTCTAATTCACTCAGTTAATTTATAGTTTTGTGTAAAATAAAAATGAATCTGTAAAATAACACGAACATTCTGACTCGTTAAAAAAATGCTCATCAATTAAAATACGCCCGCAATGAAGAGTTTTGACTGATAGCTACATCTGGCCTCGCATAACAAATGCTCTCGATATAACTGGATTCAACACTATTTGCATTTAAATTAATATATTAGCAGGGATTTATTGATATCCTTACAGGAAGGGGAGGAGAAGATTCTCCAGGATTAATAGGTTCTGTTCTAAAATAATGTATAGCGTTCGTATCTGATATTTTTATTTTAAGCTCGGAGTTGTTTTACTGCTTTAAAAATAATATGCAAAGGATATTCTTTAAGTTAAAACAATTGACAATATAATTATTTTACTAGCGAATTTCCATAGGAAAGATGAGCTACGAAGTGACTCTTATGGTGAAACCCTATGTTTGGTCAATGAGCACCGATCATTGTCCGTAGAATAAGTTTTGGGGTTCAATTACAAATTGTATAATACATCGTGTTTCAGAAATCTGTACCAATGTAGTATTAAGGCATTGTTTCTCGGACAAAAGCAAATCTAAATATATTGAAATCGACCGAAAGCTACTCACACAGCTATTTCACACAGGAGCCATTTTGTTTTTAACTTTAATTTTTTTTGAAAGCTTATCTAATTCTGAATCCAAAAAGAGGAATAATTAATATTTTAATAAAGAGAATAGTACAGCAAAATAGGGCAAAATCGGAAAACACCATAATTTTGGCCGCCATTTTTAATCGGTTAAAGATATGGATGTGCAAATTTCACCTTTGGTTTTCTCTTGAAATTCTACGTCGAAATGATGTATCACATGACCACCTTACTATTCAAAAAAATTTAGTTTATTCCAAGAGGCGGAAAAAATTTCAAACTCACCAAATAACTTTTATGGTTGTGAATAACTGCTTTTATATCTCATAAGACTCGTACATTTTGAAATATTAAGCTGTTCCCAGACTTTTCAAACACTCTGTATACATCAAAATCGTCTTTATGTTCGTTCGGGAGTTTGAGTAACAGTCTTGCGGAAAACGGGATTTTTAGCGTCTACTAATGCACAGCTAATAAGTTATTTAGGTCTAAAATGAATACAAGATCTATTTGGGCGAAACTCACTGTGCATGTTTGGGCCATGGAATGCGGATCTGAAATAGGTTTTGCTTGTAAAGGTAAGGCACAATATTTACCCGATATCCCGTTTATTGAAGTGTAAACTTCTATAGGCTCACCACGTGCTAAACAATTGTGTACATGTGTGTACAGTAGAGTATATAGGTTTCTGTTGCTGGGGGTGAATCGGATTTTACCGTCACGTTCTGTTCAACAACCGTCACGTATCACGTCACGCTCTATTCCGTCGGTTTGAAAAAAGTTTTGGTCTTGCCGAGATTCGAACTGGCAGAGTCCATCACCGTGTACTTAGCCGGTTAGGCCACGAACTCATTGGTAGTTTGGTATATTTTTGAATTTGGAATATAAGTGTAACAGATTGTCCAACGTCATAGGCTTAATGTACCAGGAGTCTTAAAAGTCCCCCCCCTCTTTAACTTTTGTGTTTGTTAAAACAAACAAATATCCTTTGGGGAACGATACTAACTTAGGCCAAAGTATCTTTTGAAGCAATCGGAAATTTTGAGTGTCCCCTAAAAATATGGGATTTTGGGGGCAAATCAAAATTTTTAAATGGGAAGTATAGTCATGTGATACCTAATTTTAAAGATCTATTTAATACCAGGAAAGTGACATAAAGAAAATAAAAATCGGAAAATCCAAAACAAAATGGCGGCCCTAAACGTGTTGAAATAAATCGACATAAAGAAAGTTTCTAATATCTCGAAAAGGAAGAGTTTTTAGAAAATATTTCAAGATTCAAAAAATGTTTATTTCAAAGTGCTTGACCTACAAAATCGATTTGGAAGCAATATTTCAGGTCAAGCAATTTGAAATAAACATTTTTTGTCTCTTGAAATGTTTTCTAAAAGCTCTTCCTTTTCGAGATATTAACTACATAATGTCGATTTATTTCAACACTTTTAGGGCCGCCATTTTGTTTTGGGTGGTCCGATTTTTATTTCCTTTGCCATTTTCCTAGTCTTAAATAGACCTTTAAAATGAGGTAGTACATGACCATACTTCCCATTTAAAAGATTTTGTGTTGCCCCCAAAATCCCCCATTTTTGGGTGACACTCAAAATTTCCGACTGCTTCAAAAGATACTTTGGCCTAAGTTAGTATCGTTTCCCAAAGGATATTTGTTTGTTTTAACAAACACAAAAGTTAATGTGGGGGGGAGGGGGGACTTTTAAGACACCTGGTATAATGTTAGTTACCTGGTATAACTATGTATAGTTTACCGCTGAAATGGACATTGAGCTTCCTCATTTAAGTTGTGTTAACAGTTTACACTTCTCCCGTGTGGTGATTACATTTTGTTTTATTTTAATCGCATCTGCGAGCCAACCCGCAGGCACCAGCTAGTTATGAATAACTTAAGATTCAAACAATATAATGTTATTACGTTTTGAAGGCACCCTGTTAAATCGATCATACATTATAAATGTCAATATTCGAAGATGGAGCTACACACTACACTATCGACTACGGCTAGCTGTATAATATATCGATATTCGATCAATCACGCAATTTACTAACGCAGCGCGTGGAGTACATGTATTCTACTCGTAAAACCGAAACATATTGGGTTAATTAAATTAGCCCGGATGTCACGTGACGAGCGGAACAGCTTGGCGACGAGCCAGGAATTTAAATTGTTCAAAATGAAGCTGTTTATGTGAATATTATAAACAACGCAGTTTCCAGTGAATTTAAAAACATTTAACGTTATACAGAAATTGTTTTTATATTATTTTACAATAAATAAACAAAATTATCAGAGAATATGTGGAGTATTTGGTTTTTTTTCGGACATAGTTATTATTTGTGTTAAAATACAATCCGTTCATAAAGCTGAACCGATGACGTGAGTTGAGCGAATTTCCAAAATTAAGTTTATATGTAGGGTTTCAACTATTTGGGAAATTGGTCTACTCACGAAGGCGTATGCTAGATGCAACGGATCAGATTTAAATTGTTCGCTTAGATATTTGGTAGGCATAAATAATGTGATTTCCTATTTACCAGGTAAAATACTTAAGGGTCTGCTGTACTGGCGGCCATCTTGGTATTTTATCCCATAAGAGCAATGTTAAATTTCAAACCATTTATTTCGTTTACTTTTTATCATAAAATTGTTTGCAAGGTCTCATTTTAAGCACAGTCACAATACGCATCCGTCTTACAATTTACATTTTTTTAAATGCTTTCGATTTGTTATATAATTGACATTTTGTAAGTATAAAGTTTGAATTTTTTCCTAACACAATAAAAAATTAATAATGAAAAATAATTTGCTAGCCGGATCCGAAATTTTATAAAGAATATTCAGTGTTTTATCAACACTCAATTACAATAGGTGGACTTATAAAATGGTTTGAAATGAGGCAATGTCAAAGCGTTCAGCTGCAAGAAATTGCACTGTTTAGATAGGGATACAGTGAGAAACGGTTGCGTTTCCGGTTGCTTTCTCGTTTACTGGAGCAGACCCTTAATACAGACGTTTTGATAGGAAATGATACCACTGATTGTAGGTAATCCTCAATGCAAACAGTGTGTTGTTATAAGTTTTAAGTGTGTATCTGTATTTAGCTCCCAAACGTATGAGTCGATTTGGTTTAGTTTTTTGATCTCATGATGTTTTTTGCTGAAATAGATACGAAGTGGTAAAGCCGACAAAACTTTATTTAAAACACCAACGCCGTTATTAATTTTGATAGAAAAATATATAAATAATTATGAAAAGACGTTAATTTAATTAAATTTAAAAAACATTAATGCAGATTTCAGTTATTTACTTTTATTTGTTATTATTAACGGCAATAGGAAACGCGTTCGGAGGCAGAAATCAAATTGTTTACCTTTGACCTTAACCTCTGGAACTGCAGCAGGCGTAGAGTATGCAATATAGGTACAATTCTGTTTAGCAAACAGTATAGGAAGTATTTGACAGGCGTCTTCAGTCCAGCCAATAGAGAGAAAAACAGAGATAATTTTGTTATCCAAGCGATATCTACAGTGACTTTAAGGGTCTGCTCCAGTAAACGAGAAAACAACTGGAAACGCAAGCGCTTCTCACTGTATCCCTATCTAAACAGTGCAATTTCTTGCAGCAGAACGCTTTGACGTTGCCTCATTTCAAACCATTTTATAAGTCTATCTTTTGTAATTAATTGAGTGTTGCAAAAAAAAACAAAAAAAAACTGAATATTCTGTATAAAATTTCGAATCCGGCTTGCAAATTATTTTTCGATATTTATTTTTTATTGTGTTAGGAAAAAATTCAAACTTTGTACTTAAAAATGTCAATTACATAACAAATCAAAAGCATTTTTTTTAAATGTAAAATGCAAAACGGATGCGTTTTGTGACTGCGCTTAAAATGAGACATTGCAAACAATTTTACGATACAAAATAAACGAAATGAACGGTTTGAAATTCAACATTGCTCTTATGGGACAAAAATCCAAAATGGCCGCCACTACAGCAGACTCTTAAGGGTAGTAAATAGTTATGTAAAATACAAAAACTACCAGGCCCTTGCTTTTGCGCGTTTTTTGTAAAGAAAAATAACTAAAAGTTAGGTCGTTTTGAGGTTTTGTTGATATTATAAAAGTTATGATTTGGATCAAGATAGTTCTAGTGAAATATTTGTAGAGAATTAAAAAAACCTGCAAAAATGTTTTTATAAACCTCGATCGAACCATTTTTATCGAGAAAATTTGAAAAAAAACCCCTTAAAAATACTATTTTAAAATGAGTGTTTATTATGTGTACTTCAAACAGATGGAACATGAAATTTGTCGCATTAATAGTTTTTACACAATTGCGGTATGAACAATTATTTATGACATTATTTTTGCATAATTTGCACTATTAAAACCTGAGTGGTCCGATTTAAATTTATCAAACGGATTCTGAAAGTAGACATTAAAACCTAAAATTCGTATATCGTCGATTTTTGAATAAGGTCGATAAAATATGATAAAAATGCTTCCGAATATAGCGCGAATCGGAAATACCAATACATTCTAAATATAAACAGTAGGAACTAGTTTATCCTGAAAATGAGCAAGGATAGACTAGTTTATCGTGATGCTCTTGGGATAAAAAAGTTAGTTTTGACCAAACCTGGGACGATCTGATCTGTCCCGAAACTCGCGGGGCAATCTAGTTTGGCCTAGGCAGAACTAGTTTGTCGTAACAGATTGACTTCTGACTTTAACTACTTCAGTTATGGGAGGAGCTTTGCAGAAAACTATTCAAGCGATTCCACATCAGAAATTTGTACTAAAAATATCGTTATTTCACGTTACATCGACCAAAAGCGACGTTTCACTTCGTATTAACTCCGCCTTTGTTATGGGTTAACGTGCGTTGAATTTAGAATTACCACAGATAACCGGTTTTATCGCATGCAGTAAAGTCAGATCACGATCAGATTTGCTCCGTCGGTTGTAATACAAGGATTAATTAATTCTATCCTTTTACTATACTAGGTTTATCTGTAAACCATTATTCATAAATATATATATACAGCGGTAGTCGACATCTGACGTTTTGAAAATTGTTTGTCTTTATCGTTTGAAGCTAACTCATAAGGGAGTTTGATGCACATACGTGCGGGTGTTTATACAAAATGACAAAGCGCATGCGCATGGTTTTATTGTTTTTTTATTCGTTTACATATAACAGTTGATCGCAATACTTCAACAACTATAGTGAACCATTTTGGTTATGTTTACAAATTTAGGTTAAGTTTTGTGTTGTTATTATACCTGAACCGGTGATGTGAGTTGATCGAATTTTCAAAATTGAGTTAAATGTGTTGTAGGATTTCCACCAACTATTTGGGAAACTGCCACCTCAGCTTTCAGCCCCGGATATGGCACTGATTTGCTTCGCAAGGTAACCGCTGAACCGCTGACGTGAGTTTGAGCAAATTTCCAAAATTAAGTTTATATGCTTATGATTTAGGGTTTCAACCAACAATTTGTAAAATAGGTCCACTCACGACGGTGCTGAATAGCTGCAAAATGGCTCTGCCCCTGCTAGATTCGCTCGCCAGCCATTACGGTGCCACTGCAAACCACAAAATTCAAAATTTAGTTAATAATTTTTATATTTTTTCAATAGGATTTTTTTCGGAAATGATGATTGATAAGAACAGAAGCACTTGGGTCTAAGTTGGGTGGTGGGTGTATCTGTGATCTATACATAATGTAATACATAGATCGAAATAGACACGCAATATCCCAAACATGTGTGTGCAAAATCCCTAATTTTGTCCATAATGTTTACATTTTTTCAATTTTGAACAGGAATTTTAAATATTTTCCGAATAAGAAGAGCCTAAAATATTCTCTGAAATGTACTCTACATGTTGATAAAAGTGTCGTTAAAATCGGTTGAGCCATTCCGGAGATTAGCCCGGACAAACAAACAGAACGGCACAAAATTTATAAATTGTGTCTTTAGGTTTTGGTAATGTCTGAATAACAATTTTACCTTAGAAAAAACTTATATTTTGAAATCACAGACAGATACTTCAACTTTATTTATGTGTATAGATTGCACGTTGAATGTAATGAATACTGCAAAGCCTTAAAACCCGATATTCATTTCGAAATCCCCGGTGGTGAAAATCCCTTTTAAAATAAGGGTGGTTTAAAGAGGTGTTGTGTAAACAGACTTTA